>VXAK01021023.1:17440-78203 GCA_013399435.1 Arenaria interpres
GAGGAGAGGAGAGGAGAGGAGAGGAGAGGAGAGGAGAGGAGTAGTTGGAGAGGACCTACAATGACCATCTAGTCCAACTAGGTACTAGCTGAGCCTTCTGCAAGGGCCCAGATGGTGTTTTGCCATCAAGTGCAGATGTGCTCCAGATGCATGGCTCCCCAGGGGAACATATGCTGCCGAGCGTACCCCCCACAGGGCGAGTGCTGGCCACGGGCAGCTCAGGGACAGGCGTGCAGGCTGTCACAGTGACACGATGCATCGTCCCTGGGAAACCAGTCTCACAGCTGCAGCCTCCGGCAGGGGAGCACAGTCAGAGCAGCGCTTGCTGTTTCGGGGTAAAGGGAGGGCCCCATCCTGCAACAGCACTTCTGCCTTCACCCTTCCTATCTCTGCAGTGGAGGCAGTGGTAACAAGCCTGGTTTTCCGTCACAGTGCTGCCCTTCCTTCCCCTTTCCTGTGGCAGGAGCAACCCAGCCCGGGCCTCTTGTCCTCAGGATGGCAATATTCAGTGCCACCAGCTCTTCTGAGGAGCCTTGGGCTGGCTCTGCCTTGAATTCCCCATAGTCGAGGGCTACAGTTGAAGGTGGGGAATCACAGCAGCCCGTGGTCCTAAGGCAGTCCACAGGAAGGGTATGAATGTGTCCCTCATGTGAGTTCTTAGGGAAAAGTCAGATGCTTCAGCTAAATTAGGATCCAGGGCTTGCAACCACGTTTTGCACCAGCAGAACAACCCGACGGTTAAGGCAAGGTCAGTGACCTTTAAGGTCACCTTAAAGAGAAGGGGAGCTCGCCCGCCTCAGCCTGCAGGGATCTGGGCGCACACATCCTGTGGGAATACCGTAACCACCAAACCGCGCTGCCGCCCGTCGAACAGCACCGGACCTCTTCACCGCAGGACCCGCTGAGGAGCTGCTGCCTCGTCCTCACGCCCCTTCGCCGCGTCTTTCTGAGGGCAATTTTGGTGATCTGCTCCAGCCTTGAACCCGTGCTACAGACTAGAGAAAGCGCTGGACTCGGATGCCTTTGAAATCACTTTGAGCCTCACATTGCTCTATTTCTCCCAACAATTCCCATTTGTATACTGTGACATTTAAGTCTCCCAGACCCTCGGAGCAGAACGGCTGGGCAATTATGAACGGCATTTGTTGTTCAGCTTGCGCCCCCCTCCCGTGAACTGAACCGTGAAGACAGAGCTCGGGCTGGCTCTGCTCTTGTGACCAGGCAGCACCATTTATAAAGCTCTGGGATGAGGCTTTATGGCTCATCCACAGTGATGGATGCAGAACTCCTGCAGGTGGACAAGGCTTGATATTCAAATAGTCAATCTGATCTCCGGATTCTTCCTTCCACAAGGCCAAAAAAGCCTCTCAACAGAGAAGGGCTGAGCTGAATCTCCCATTCAAAAATCCTGCTTGGATCTCTGTGTGCAGACTCCCTTTCTTCTTGGCCTCTTCGCAATGGAGGATGCCGTATAAATGTTATTTATGATCAACCTCCCTTGGAATGGAGTGTGACCCGTTATAATAATCCCTTGTATTTCTTAAACAACTTATGGCTGATTTCCTATCCCTTGGCAAACATTAGCACTTCAGCCTCTGAGTGCCTGAAGGTAAGTGCTGTTTTCCGTGGATTATGGGAGGGAAACTGAGGCACAAAGCTTTTGAATGGCCACTGGGATCTCTGAGTGTCGTGTGAAGTGGCATTCCCAGGCTCAGGTCTGTACCAGCCCTCTAATAACAGGGCCAGCAGGAAGAGATGAGTACAAAGGATTCAGCCATCCCCTCACTAGCACAATTTGCCAGCTTTTTCACGAGTACGGGGAGCTCTAAACTGGACTGATGGGTCGTGGGGGCTCAAGCCTGTATCACCTTCCATCACTGTCACTCTGGGGCAGTGACTGCCGGCAGAGCTGGGTGCTTGGGTAGGGACAAACGATACAAACAGCCGTCACAGAATTGCCCGGTGTTGTCTGTCAAGAGGCCTCAACATGACCCAGAAGATACACTTCTAACAAACAGAGCCAATTCCTTTTCAACCACAAAAGCATCCTTCCTTCCCCGTGCCTCTCTGTTGCTTTTTTTGATAGCTGTGGTATGTTTCCAACATGAAATAAACACACATAACACAATTTCTTCCCCCCACCCCCCAGCTCTTGAGTTTATCTAGCCCGAACATTTTTAGGAGCTGGATAATAGAGCAGAATGCCAGCCTCAAAATCATAACTTTTAAAGTTGGGTGAAAAATTAAAACAAATTAAAAATAGATATTAAATTTGAGAGAGGCTGAAAAAGTTCTGTTGGAACTTGGAGGAGTTTCAAATGTTATTTTTAACCATAGATATTTAGCTCTTATGGGAAACAAAACTTAGAAGGACAGATATAATTAGGTCAGATATTGAGAAACTTATTATGCTTTGCTACAGATGATCCCAGGAGAATGTAACTTAAGCCCTTTTTTTGTATTAAGATTCAATCATGGTTCTTCACTTTTTTATGTAAAATAAAGTAGGATAGAAATATGCTTTGTTTTACTAACTGCTTCAGCATGTGAAGCAATGAATTTTTGACAAGAAATCTGAGGACAGAAGGCAAGATTTTTATTTCGTTTTGTACCAAAATACATAACATTATGCTAGCATCTGTGCCTGCTTTTGTTCACCGTGTAGATACAATTGATTTACTGACGATACTGTTGTCTCCTGGGTTTATCTGATGCTCGGCACCTCCAAAGCACCACCGTGCAAATATTAGCTGCGCCTTGCAGCGTGATTGCAGCATAGACGTTATCCATGTTACAAGTGGGGAAACTGAGGCAAAGACCGCCAGTTTTTTGACCAGCACCGAGCCTGTTTCACAGCCGCACTCAGGACTCAAGCACTCCTGCCTTCTGCTCCCACTGCTTCTGCAGAGAGATCCACCTTCCCACGAGAAGTATGCGTTTCATACATAACCAGAGGAGAAAAAGCCTTTATCAAAAGAAGAAATGAGCCAGTAGGTGGCTGATAGAGAGTACTGTTAACACATGGATCTGTCATTACTCATAGCATTTATCATGTCTGTTACTGTGAGGCACACTGTTCTTTAAAGTAGGTGTCTAATTTGAAGGATACTGGTTTTCCTAGCAGCTACAGTGATCTGGGGAGGGAGACAGAGGTGAGTTGCCTGAAGTGAGATATTGCACATCATTCATTGTAAAGTCTGCTCAGAGAGAGGTGGAAGTGGCCTGGAGTCATGCTGGGCAGGGCCTGGATACCAAGTTTTCCTGGCACAGCCCCACTGGCTCAGGAGTAGGAAAAACAATATTCTCACTGACAAAGATTTGCCGGCACCTCTCCTGGAGCCCACAGCCAAAGCAGACACAACGCATACAGGATAGATAGCTTGAATTTTTCAGGGAGATGGTTTAACTGTATCAGCAACAGGTGTCCATTGCCAGTATAAAATGTTTCTCCAGCCAGCAGGGCATTTGTGTGTATAGTTATTAGCAAGACTTCGGTAGTGTAGGATCAAAATGCAAATTTTTACGACTGGAGTATGTGCATTTGAAGTTTGGGTCAGACCCTTCATTACAGGTGAGTGAAACAGAAGGAGTCTCTTCCTGCTGCTAGGCCAGCAGTGGTGGTAAGAATCTGAAGAACAGATTTATCTTGAATCCATCTTGAATCTGAAGTGCAGATAAGCCAGAGGCAGTGGCAGGACCATCTAGACCTAAGGACATTCAAGACAGGTTGATCCAACTGATGTTAACACGGAGCAAGACTCCATAATTGACACAGCGTTGGAGGAACATAAGATAAACCGGGAAACAGAATACATCAATATTTATTTTAATATGTTTGAAAAGCTTAGGGGAAAGGAGAGGCCGTTTGGGCTTGTGGTAAGGAAAAATGTCACGCTTGGCCTATGAGAAATCTTGATCCAGACAATGAGGTTGAAGATAATGGGCTCCTGTGCTACCTTGGAAAACATATATTTGTGGCAGTGTGAGAGTGTCATCCATCCCACTGTTGACAATATTCAGGAGTTCACTTGCTTTCTATACTTGTAGATGGCTGATATTGCAGTCAAAGATTCCCTATTTGCCACAGGAGGTATTAAGGTTGATGAGCTGCTCATAATTATTGCTGATGACTACAAGGTAGTGATATTGCTCTTCACCTTCAAGGTAATAAGTGGCATCAAACTATGGCAGTAATTTCCTGGAATAAACACTGTACTCTTACTTTCTAATGTAAATTGCACTCTTATTGATGCAATAAACTGCAACTGTTTCTTTGGGCTGTGGAAGACTTCCAGTAAGTCATAAAAGCCTCAGGCGTGTAACTCTGCTGGGCGCTAGTTCCTCACAGCACTTTGCTTGCTGAGCTTGCAAAAGGGGCCATAGAAAAGAAACACATTCCCTGCCTGTAGCACATGAAACGTACAGCAAGTTTGTATTTTTCCACGGGGTTCAAGTAGAGTTTTGTTGATGTCTTTCAAAAATGCCACTTCTACGTGCAATCACAGAACCTCACTGCCCTGAGAAACTCAAATCAGATGAGTTGTAACTCAAAGCCCAGAGGTGGCCATTCCAAGATGGGGAACTATCTTGGATATCCTGTTAGGGATAACGCTTCTTAGTAGTGCCCAGACAATAAATTGACTTAAATTAATGCTTATTAAGATTAATACTGTCTGAGAATACCTGTGCCTCCTTATGCTGAGTAACTCTGCAGCTGCACTTCTACAGCAGTCCTTTCTTACCCACCGCTTCTCTGCATTTCTGTTAAACTCTCAGTCATCTGTTAAGTCTATCCCAAACCTTGTAAGGTTCTGCTGAGAGAGTCAATTTCTTTACTCAAGGTACATTGGCTAAAGAAGTTTGGTTGGGTTTTTTTGTTTGGTTTGGGCTTGTTTTATTTTTCTGCGGAGGGAGCCCGTTTAACTTTTCTCAATCTAAAAAAACCTATTCCAACAAAATTACTTTTTTGCTCTTGTACCAGGAGTCAACTTTTCCCAGCATACAAATATCATTCAGATGTGTAACATTGCACACTAACGACTGGTGTAGCAGTAACAGCTTGCTCCTGACACAATGGCCAAGTTCTGAATTTGACATTTGAGTGTTCCCTGCTGTAGGCAACAGCGCCTGCATCTCTAGAGTTGTGGCAGGGGAGCAGACTATGCAGAAAGTAAACTCTGCTTCAGGTTTTTAGGATGCTGAGCTAAAAGATATTATCAGGCAAACATCGAGCTTCATTCCCAGGTTCTGGCAGGTGAAATTGTATTCCTTTTAATCCATGAAATATCATATTTCTCTGCTAGTATTCCAGGCAACCAGTAGGATGGCTACTTGCCTTTTCTATTTTTCAGAGAAAAGCAAAACCAAATTCTTCCTGGTTTGATACCAGAGAGACACTGTCTACTTGAAACAGAGCCAGCTTTTGAAAACGAGTTAAAAGTCATCTCCTTGCCAATTTTTGTGGGTGTTCATCCTGCCTGGGAAGCAAGAAAAATCCTGCAGGGAATCTCATGAATGTCAGTGCAAGCAGGTAACGAAGAGCTAAGCCCCTGCTAAATTTTTCTTCCTTCCTTTGAGGAGGAGGAGGAGAGGGGAAGGCAGATGGCAACTCTTCGCTGGAGCACTCTGCGTATGTCTGTTTTTGAAGCTTTACCTCTATAGAATTGATGGGTTTGACTAAAGAATTATATCCTTGCTGCAGAAAACAGGAGCAAGGCATCAGCATGTTCCCTGACTGCATGCCTCTGAGCTGGGGAAAAAGTACCACGGGAAGCAGGGAGAGGAGCGGGTGGGAGCTGCGCTCCCAGCTAGAGGAGAAAATGTCAGGACTGCTGCCAACATACCAAGGGAAAGGTGTTGCAGAGTGCTCTTCAGATTTACCAAATTGATGTGATTTATTGTGCTTTTCTTTCTTCCCTCTCTAAAGATGTTATGTCTGTGCAAACACATTTTTTTTTTTACTTTATTGCTTACAGTTGGAGATATTTCAGACAATGAGGCCCAGGTAATATAATGCAGTTCCCCAGCTTTTTCCATGGAAGCTCAAAATAATGTTCAAGAGCTTTTTTACAAAGACCCTCTAAAAATTAAACTCAACCCCTACTTCATCAGTCCAGCTTGCGGCAGAACAGTAGGGAAGCCTTTCTCAAATTGGACTTTATAGCTATACAGTCCAATATATATATCTATAAAGTCCAAAGCTATATACTTTTTAGCTATACTAAAACACTTTTTTCCACAGTAAAGACATAGCCTAGGACTATGGCTTCTCAAAAAAAAAAAAAAAAAAAAAAGAAGAAGAAAAAGAAAAGAAAGTGTTTAAACCACTGTTAAAATAATTTTTGTTCATTAGTCTCTCTTCTTGTTCCAGGGAAGACGAAGCAGTGCATCTTCTTAAGTCCAAGGGAAGTATTTCCTAAATTTTGGGGGCAATAAAGTATTTCTACTTCAGCCAGCTGGGGATTTTGGAGTCCACCACATTGGGGGGACAAGAGGACTTTAAAAACATATGTAACTCTATGCTGAATGCACTGAATTGTGTTTGTTTTAGCAGTCACCTTTCTGAAAATATCTTATTCCAACATGATCAAAATGAAACTTTTGAGTTTTTCACATTTAAAAACCTTTTCCTACATTTAATTCAGTAAAAATCAGCCTCTTCCCCCAAACAAAGCACCACACCTTTTGCTCTTGTGCCCAGTTCCCATATTTTGTTCCTTTGCTGGTTTTCCACTTCAGCCAAAGGGTCGACAAGTTCTGATCCAGACCAGCCACCTTAGACCTTACAGATCTTTATTTCATTGGATGAAGTTAAATATTGGTAATTTGTGAAATTGAGCAAAATGGAGGATTTTCGCCTGCACCAGCCCGGCAACATCGTTGCCCTCACCAGCACACCCCTGGAGCGGAAAGCTTGCCATCAGGGGAGGGCTTGGAGAGCCCGAATTAGCACCTCGGTTGGTTAATTGGGTTAATTGGCAATCTGAGCCTTGAAGCACAAGGCTGGCCCTGAGAGCGAGGCCTGGTGGGGCACAGGCGGGTCCAGCCACCCTTGTTGCCCAAGGACAAGAGGGAGGGCAAGGCCATACCACCGTCTTAGGGTAGTGCCCCACTGCCATCTTAGGGCAGTGCCCCACCACCATCTTAGAGCAGTGCCAGTGGGCAGCAGGACATGGCAGGCTGGGCCGGTGACCGGAGTGGCTCCAATTGGCAAGGGAAGAAGCTTCTGGAGAGGGCAGGAGGTGGCAGCCATGCTGTTTTTGGAAGGAGAAAGGCACTGAGCAGTGCAGATCATCACAGTGGGGCTGAGAGAAGCGAGAAGCCCCAGGGGTTTTGAGTTGAGTGGAGACAGAAAGGACCTGGCAATGAGGAACGATGGCTGCGGGGGTCAGAGGCCTCTGGGGAACAAAGCAATGTGTCTATCTTGCTGGTTTAAATGGCCTTGGCACATGTGTGAGGACCTCTCCTTCACAACTTCTCATATCTATGCGAGCAAGAAGTAAAACAATTGTTTTTGAATTGCTGTCATGCACACAGAGAAAATCAGCTAAAATGCTAGAGGGATGCTTCTTCCTCCTCCTTTCCTCTGCCTCGAGGGGAGGTTGGCTTCATGTTTACATGGTGGGAACATGCAGAGGCTGTAATAAACCCACTGTCTGTTCCCATCACCTCTGCCCCTCACATGCTGCTGACCCTAAGGCCCGTTCCTCACCCATGGTGCTGGGCTAATGGCAAATAATGCCAGCAGATGTCACCTCCATGGGACACTCCATGAACGTGCAGCAGAACCATGGCATGAACACCAGGAGAATTTTATCCTAAGTAAGCAAACAGGAGTCTAATCAAGAGCGTATTATGTGGGAGCTGTCCCTGCCCATGGCAGGGGGGTTGGAACTAGATGATCTTTAAGGTGCCTTCCACCTCAAACCATTCTATGATTCTGTGATTGTGCTTGGGTACTTGTCATCAGACAAGGTGTATTAGTGAGTGTCTAACAGTCCACACAGTCACCAGAACCTAGTTTCCGGAAAGATCTGATGCTCACCACAGCAGAAAGTATACATGGCACTGGAGAAAGGTGGGCAGCCAATACCTTCAAGATGGGGTTTATATCGGTTTGACTGCCCTGCTTCTGTCCTGCAGTGGAGAGCAGGGAGGGATGGAAGTGGAGGCTGAAGGTATACTGCCAGACTGTTCAAGGAAATGGTAGACATGAATTCTTAATTAAAGGCCATAGAGAATAACCTTTCTTTGTATTTCTGGTGCTTAGGGGTATTGTAGAATGCTTGGGTGAAATCTGGCTAAATGCCAGGCAACATTTGTCTTTAGATTGCATCTGGACTGGTGTGGAAAATGGGCTAGATGTTTCCTGACTCAGAACTGTCTCCTTTGAATTATCCTGCATCACAGTGTGCACGTAGCAGTTGTGGAATGCCTATCCTACTTTACATTCAACTCCTAGCTTATTCTGGAATAACTTTCATGTGTAGACAAGCCAAGACAAGGCTGCAGTGCTTAACCATCCTGTCTTTCTGTCTTTAGGAATTCTCCCATGGGAAGACAATGCTTTATTTCCTCTTTACAGCAGTGATTCCTCCCAGGATCTTCCACAGCTGAACAAAAAGGGGGGAGACTAGACACCAGGATTTGTGCAAAACGAGATGGGCTGGATTGGGAATAAGCAAACCAAACTCCTTTCTTGTGAAGGTCCCACCTACCATTGTAAGATGGATCCAAATCAGAACAGTGAATGAGACTCCTCTCTAATGCCAGGGAAATTCAAATCCAGGTCCAACTTAGAAACTTAGGAATGAGAGGTGAGGTAACATGACACTTCCCCTCAGGATAGCTGTTTGAAAGAATGCAGGAAAAAGGAAAAATTAACCCTGTCTGCATGCAAAGTCAGCCACGTCCCTCCCTCGCTTAATCCTGGGGAAAGGACTCCCTTTGCATGTTTGAGATTTGAACATTATTCCTGTGACCCAGGCAAGAAAGGGCACGATACAGGTCTAATGACTGGGATCTAGGGGAATGTGGAATTAATTGTGAATATCTCAGACTTTGCAATACTGATTGTGCTGATGTGGAGGTGGTAAACACCTTAGGAATGTCTGCTTTCATTTGATGCAAGAATGTTAGTTACCAAATAAGTTGCACTTGGTATTTCTTACATTTTTACAGGTGAGTCTTACCTACATTAGGATATTCAGTCAGTTGTGTAGCACTGGATTCAGAATGCGTGCTGTAGTATCATCTGCAATGAATAAAGATGATCCTAGAACTCAGTACCACTAACACTTGCTTTACTGTCCCTTTTATCATGGTTTCATAGCTCTTATACTATGACACCCAAGTGGGAAAGTGATTTTGGAGGCAAATCCAGAAGCTATAGAACATTCTCAGTCAAATCTTCCATTAAAACCTTTTTTGGAGAGAGATGAAATTTGAAAGAAATGAAATTTGAAAAAAGAGCCTGGGGCAATGGCTGATTTCCACTTCAGCAGAGATCAGAGATGGGCAAGGGAGCCTCAGCTCTGGTACCGTCTGTAGGCTGATGCTTTTAGTTCAGTAGCATCGAAGTGCCACCCACCATCAGTAAAAGATTTGTTCACTATTTATATAGATCCAGCATCTCTAGTCTGGAGGCTACAGGAGTACCAGCTAATGCAAAAAATTAGTACCTGCTAATGCAAACAGATTCACTACAGATACACACCCCTATTTGCTTGACAGTGTTGTACTTTCTGACGAAAGGCAGATATTTAGTCCTGAGTTTGCAGAGGTACTTAGTCAATGCTGAAGAATTGAAAAGCTCAGGTGGGAAGTGCTTCTGACATTAAAAATGGGACTTATGTACTGCATGAAATATTCCAATATGGAAGGTTTAAAACATACGGTGATTTCACTCACTCCTACCTTTTGGATCAGTGACTATTGCCATTAGCTGGGAAAATCGCAAGGCAAAACAGAGCCAAAACGGTGGCGCTACATATGGTTTTGACTCAAAACTGTGCAAAAATGCAGCCTTTCAGTAATTTTGGGAGTTGAGACCATAATTCCTCCCCTCCCATGATTTGCTTCATAATTCCCACAGGGACAGACACCCATCAGGAAACTCAGTCCTGCTGTCCCCCCTGATTGTCCTCAGTTTGCTGAGAAGGGCTGTGAAGCAGTCAGGGGAGCTCAGCTGAGATTCTGTGCTGGAACAGTGAAGCCTGTAGCCGAACTCTTGAGAGGTCTCAGGTGGTCCTACTTAGAAGCTACAGTTTCTATCAAATTAGTTATAGCTCCCTGTGGGCTTAGATCTAGGCCAGTTTTAAAATGATTGCAGAGCCTATTATATTTAAATATGTACCTCACTCACAGCTTGAGTGGTAGTGGTGCAAATTCTAAATCAGGTCGATGACTAATCAAGGGCAGTTTGTACTAAAAAGAAAAAAAAATAATAATTGTGGCACACGCGTGACTTCTAGATGAGGCCTGGTGTCACGCACTCTGCTGATGTGGGGCTCAGCAGCTCCAGGGCCAGTCTGGTCCCAAACTAGTCCTGGGCATTATCCTGGTGACTATTTAAGGTCACTCTGGTATTTTACCCAGCTTTAAGTACTAAATGACCGTATGGTGTTAGAGCTTTCTGACTGTAGAATTAAGGGTACTGTTTATTTCATCTTGAGGATGATACTTTCTCATGCACATTGGTATAATGTTACACACACAAGCAGCTCCACACGTAATTAGTGCTACATATCAAACGCTTGTGTGAAATTGCCCTGCTTTCTAAAGATGTGATGGGATTGATTCCACTTGACTTCAGTGCTTTCCGTGTGTCTTCTCTCAGTTGGGCAACTGGGCTCCCTTTGTAGTCAGAGAGAAAGAGGCACTTGAAAGGTGTTTTGCCTGATCTCCTTGAGTCGTCTGGACAAGGACAAGAGCAATCCAGTTGTGGACATGTTGATTTCTCTCCACTGACTACCAGAGGAGTCCAGTGCTTTGCTTTGGAACTGCTCTCTCATCCCTCAGCCTCCTGCTCCCTGCAGCACTCGCATCTCCCTGCATCCCTGACGGACCATAGCTTCCACAGGAAGCACATGTGGGCAGCAAACACAGCCCCATAGTGTAATCCTGGCTGATACACGGAGTGCTGCAACCAGAAATCCCATCTGAAGGTGGGGTAAGCTGCAAGGTACATCTGTGGGAAAGGAAAAGGCTCAGGTATTGGTCATGGACAGCCAAGAGATCAGAAGCTCAGTGACCCTGAATGTTCTTCATAAACCCAGCAGAGAAACCACCCAACACTCTAGTATGCTTGGCTATGATTTCTTCCTGGTTTTACAGACTCTGGTTTTTTTTCGTCTTAGCTGTTTAGTGAGGAAAATATCCTCATTCTCTTCAGGCCTTTCAGGCTCCACAAACTTGTCTACCCCAAGACACCACCTTTCAAGGTCCTCCCTGCACCCCTAGCCCTGTTAGGGTGGCAGCCTGCAAAGCCATTTACAGCTGGGGCCAATCCCACCCCACACTTGGTTGACTTTGCCTGGCCACACCAGTCTTTTGCTGGAAGATGACCGGGTTCTGCCTCAGCTCCAAGCTGCAGGGAAAGCCAGGACACGAGGGAAGCCGGCCAGCAACCCAAACCTACCCTGGGACTGTGTACAAACAGATCTGGCAAGGAGCCTGGCCTCCCAGGAGCTCCCAGGGAGAAATACCACCATCAGCAAATGTAAAATGCGAAAAGGGGAGGGTGAAGGAAACAGCCGAGCTTTTCAGATGATCTGAAGCAGAATCTGGTGGGTGTTTCACTCCTTTCAGTTCCCTCTGAAAACCCTGGCTCGCAGTGACAAGATCACATGGGCGCACAAGCCAGATACTGCACAGTTTTTGTTGCAGGCGGTTTGAGAGGCTGTGCGGTTGTTTTTTAATATACAGTGCCCCCTCTGGCTTTCCTCTCTGCTGCTGCTTGGCTGCCAGGTGCCAGTCTCCGGCAGGAGGGGAGCAGGGCTGCAGAGAACGGGAGATCAGCGTCCTTCTATGGATCACGTCAGCTGGGACCCAGCAAGCGGTGTCATTCCGGAGGACGGGAGGTGGGAGAAGGTTTTTCTGCCTCCCAAGTGCAGTTTTCACATTCCTGTAACTGGCACTGCGTGGTGACAGGGTTCAAATTATTTGGCTTCCATTTATTTTTGTTTCTTTCGGGGTTTTGCTTAGCGATGTTAGCACTTATATAATCTCTAGCAGGCACTGATATTAACACCTCATTAAAATGAGCAGGGAACAGGATTCACACTGCTACGGCTGCTGTCTTTGCTTAGAGACAGGTGTTCTCTGAGGTGGCTGAACGAAAGTAGACTTTTATGGGGAAAACTATCTTTATAACAGATAAGGCTAAAAATAGACAAACTCCTTGGCTTGCACCCATCTTTCAAAGAGACATCCAGATGGGAATCCTGAGTCCAGTGAGTCAGACCGTCTGTGCAAGATGAGGGGGCAGAGGGCTCCTTCTTTGCAAATCTTCTTGCTAGATAAGCAGGATTTAGAGAGCATTTTCACTCCATAAAAGCTCCCAGGATCCTACAGGGCGCTAGTGGCACCCACACAGCAGGTTATGGCTGTGGGCAAGACCGCAGTGGTGCCGTTCCTCCAGCAGCATGTCCACCAGCACACCCCTGACCAGGGGCTGCGCATTGGTAGGGCCTTTGCACACTGGGAAAACTCTTCCATGAAGGGAACCATGATGGCACTATTCCAGGAGAGGGAATGACGTAGAGATGTGCTCAAACATCTGAGTAAAAGGGCCTGTCCCTCCGATGGGTTCAGATAGGTTTTTGCTCCAAGAAGAGAAAGGAGAAGGTGGTCCAACCAGGGTGAATTTGTTCCTGTTGCAAGGTTCCCAGTTGCTGGCAGTTGGAAGGGCAGGCAAAAGCCAAGATTTCTAAAGCAAAAATAGTCAAAGAACGTGGTGATGGGATGACTTCTTGAAGCTGCCCATTTGATACTTTATCTCACATGACAGGCACTAACCCTTACTTGATTACATATGCCAAAAAATGAACTTTCTCTTGAAAGTATGATATTTCTGAGCCAGCACAGAAGAGCTGGCCAGATAAACACAACACTGAATTCAGTATTTATTTTTTTTTTTCTTCAGAGTGTTTTTGAAGAAGTAAGGATCACTGCCTTTGAATTAAATGATTTTAGGAATCATCCCTCAGGAGGGAACTAGGCCATTCAGAAATGCCAGCTGACCACTGCCAGAAACAATTTCTTTTAAAGGCAATACTTGTATGAGTGAAGTGAGAATATAGAAATCCTCAGCCTTACACCTCCAGATTGACAGGTAAGTGAGATATCTGTTGAAGTTCCATCACTATGGTAAAATGCAGCTCCCTGGGGTACCATCAGCAAACTGGATCTTCATTAACCCCTGTATAGAACTACATTTCTGTGAACACCAAATAGGATAAAAGACCTAAATTGTTGAAGGAAAACAGCCGCATGGCAGAAATTTTCTTTAAAGCTGTAAAAATGAAAATATATATTTTATATGGATTCACCTACTCTTAAAATCAAAGCCTAAAGGAATGTCTTTGGTGTTCAAAGACATGGCACAATATGTACCTTTCCCTCACTGCAGGATGGTCGTTTTCAGTAATGTGAACACTTCTGGTGCACAAAGCTAAATAAAAGGTATTGCATATCTCTTTGTGTGTGGGATTCATTCTTGATTCACATGGCAACTTAATTTATACCGTCTTTGTTATGTGAAACAAATCAGACCAGCTGCTCGGTGTCAGCAACAAGAAAATGCAGCTTCTGAGATTATGGAAACCAGTATTGCTGCTGTTGTATGCCATTACTGGTCCTATGGGAAGATCTTTTCTATGGTAAGGAAAAATAATACCTATGTGCCCCATTTAGTTTTAATTATTTTACAAGAAATGCTCTAAAAGAAATGTCCATGAAGCAAAGCAATTATGGAAAGTTGTCCTTGTTTCTTCCTTATTATTATATTCACTAATGAGCAGAGCAACAGTGGTCCTTCGTCCACTCTTCTGAGGTGACAATGTACTTGTCGTACCGTGCATCGGTGAAGGATCATTGCTATTTGTAAAGTGTTTTCTGATGCCCTCAGAGAAATGAGATATTATAGGATAAAGTGCTAATTCTATCTGATCTTGCTGTTATCCCTATAAATCCCAGAGGCAAATAACACTGAACTTAGCAAATCAGTCCCTGTCTATTAAGGATGGCATTTCAGGGTTTCGTAGAGCAGCAAATTAATACTGCATTCTGGATGACTGGTTGAAAAGGTCTGATCATCTCTTTAGTTTCTCTGCTCACGGATTTTAAATTTTCGGTATTCAAGGCTGCTGACAAACATTGTTTCCCCCAAAGCTACTTCTCTGTAATGTTGTCTGTGTAACCCAGTGCAGCATCATGAAACAAATGTACCTCTTTTGCATTCATAACATGACTTTTGCTTACATTCTGTGTTCAGAATGACTAAGGTCCTGATCTATAACACAGCCCAATACCCATAGAAATTAATGGAAGTGAGGCGTCTGTCTGCTTTGTGGTTCTTGATCCGGTTCCTTAATTTTCTGGTTAGCTTCATAGAGATCAGCTGCTTGTACAGGAGAGGACGATTGTGTCTGTCAGGAGCGGTGACAGAGGGGAGAGAATCGGTATAGTTATGTAAAGTGACAGAGTGAAACTTCTGACAGGTATCAGTTTCACAGGAGAAATCAAAAAGAGAAATGTCTACACATCCAGCGAAAACAGATACAGATGCTCCCTTTTTCAGATTTTCCTCTAACCTTTATGGCTCGCTTGTAGCGCGTCAAAGACAAGCTCTTAGACATGAGCACAGACTTGGACCTCGTCAAATGCCACCTAAAAACACTGTGGATACGGGGGCCAGCAGATGGAACATGTTGTTCAGATGTTTCCAGAGGCTCTTGCAGAAGCCTCCCTTGGGCAGAGCCAGCCAGATATTTTCGTCAGCTAAAGATACTTCTGACGGAAACCTGTCCAACTGCCAGCGAGCACTGGCATTTACCCGGCAGCAGATCAGGCAAAAAACAGTGCCCGCTCCTCTTCCCCGCAGAACCGAGTTGCAGAACACTCCATCTGCAGAAATGGTCCAGGAACATCTCTGTCAGACTGGAGCCAAGGAACCTCAAACCCGAAATTCACCTGGGTGCCCTGGCCTCTTCTATCTCCCTCTGGTGCTATCAGTGGCAGATGAATTTCCCTCCGTTTTCCTCTTTATGAGGTTATGATCGGCACTGATACAAAAACTGAGCCCTTAGCACACAGGACCAGCCAGGCCACACTCAGCAACGACCTCCCACCCCTCCTTTTGGAGGCCAGTGTCCCCTGCCCTCTTCCCTGGGTGCAGGGAAAGCACCACCCTCCAATGGATGGGCTTCATCCAGCTGTGGCACCCCTTTCTAAAAGCACAGTTCCTTCCTTCAGTTACTCCTTGGAGCAAAGTCATCACCTCCGATCCTGGTGCCAGTGTGTGTGCTTTAGACTCTCCACAGCACCCCCCTCGCCCATATTTAGAGATAGATGCATACTGATACTCTGCAATATATTTACCAACAGTGTACTTAGAAGCAGAGGACATCTTATCCTTCGAGGAAGTAGAACCTACACGGCGTGAAAGAGTGGAGGAGAGTTTTGATTTACCGATCGCAAAATTGCGTTGTGTTCAACCACGAGGAGTAAATGCAGAACTTAGCACTTCCCTACGTAGGTAAGATAATGTTAAAGGACTAAGCACTTTCCTACATAGAAAAGATAATATTAAATATTAGTAGTTTCATTAGATCAGTCATATAATTCTTCTAATTCTGTACATGAGAAATGTGGCCCTAATTGCAAGTGCTCTAAACTCTAGCAGAGCAAAGCTATGCCTGCTCTGGGCTGGCACGTCTGTTTGGATTATGCAGTAAATTATGCTTAGACAAAAACTGTATTAAAAAGCTAAGTGGAACTTGACAAATCATCAAGATATGTTTTATGGGAAGAAAATGTATAAAATGAGTAATGTTTATGCATAGTTAAAACATATTTGCCAAATGCCGAGGAAATGGGAGATATTAATTAATAGCGCTTTTTTACAGCAGAAAATTAATTGAAATTATTCAGAGTCCAATTCTGTTCTCCTTGTGCTGTGACTAATCTAATTGAGATGAATAGGCTACTTGTAGAATAAGAAACTACTCAGCATGACTAACTTTGGTGGAATCAAGCCCTCCATGAAGATTATTAACCAGTTTTGAAATACAGTGCTCATTTTGTGTTCCCTGACTGAAGAACAGGCAATTTTATCCACTCCTTTAGATTTCTAAGATGCCCAGGAAGGTGTCGTTTCAAATTGTGCCAAGAAAAAAAAAAGCAGCTAGTTATGAGATGTGCAAAAGGTACTCTTACAGGTGTAAAATGGCTGCTGTATTTATATGTATGCATAAGGGGTGAAATCACACTTCCAAACTTCACATCTCAAGAAGGCAGGACCTCTGCTGAGGTGTTACTCTGGTGAAGGCTTAGCACCCTCGGTGTCAAAGTGATGTATTGGGTTTTCCACTGCTGGCTGAAGGCAGATAGTGTAAAAGCACAGCTCAGGACCATCCTCTGGATTTCTCAGGGCACTCTTGTTCTGCAGCCATCTGCTGTACAGAGCTGGTGCTCTCAGTGGTGTTCATTATGAGACATGGTTTTAAAGCATTTAACATAACCACAGTCTGACAGACAGGAAGATATTTATCCCCTTAGGGAAGATATCAACAAAAGCGCATCTGGATGCGACGCAAAGCTTTTGGATCCCGTCCTTGAGGCCTGACTCCATGAACAATGAAGTCAAACTTTTTTTTTGCCTTCAGGAGGACTTTACACTTTAGATCCAGAGATGTTTTAACAAGGATGAGAGAGCAGAGGTGGCATCCCAGATAGCCTACTGGCAGATCTCGGGACTTCCCCGAAAGGAAATCCTAATACTGTTTCTGAGTCCTACTTTTTGTCTTCCAGGTCCTGTGTGGGCAGTTCGGTCAGTCTCCAAGCAGAGAGGAGACATCTGCCTGACAGGTGCCCAGGCAACCTGAGGAGTTGATGCAGGTTCCAGAAAATTACTGGATTTCTCTCTGCATCTGACCTAAGGTATGAACTTTTTCCTTGGATCTAATACTACAAGAAAACCAGAATCCTTATACTATGGCTATTTATTAAGCTATTCTAATTTTTTCAGTGTTGGTCTTTACATAATGAGCTCTTAAATGAGACTTCAGACTTTCTGACAATCCACTCCACAGCACGTCTGCTGGTGATGCTGTGGATTCATGGGAAGATGGCAAACAAGGCAGAGGATGTTAAAATGTTCTGTGTTTAATGTCCCCTATGTTTTTCCACCTGAGTGATAAAATGTTCTGCGTTGCTGGCTAGAACATGACAACCAGCGTAGTGCTGCCTACAGTGGTCACCTGCCTGAATCTGGACATTACCCTCACACTGACCTTTATGGTACTGCCACCACAGGAAAGAAAGGGCCTGAGATATAATATAATTGAAGCACAAATTGTCTAAAGTTTTGAAAACCATTTTATAGTTTTAGCCTACTGTATACATAAAGCCTTAGTGAAATGCATCAGGTTGTGCGTTCCTCCAAAAGCCCTAGGTCGTAAGTATGTGCAAGAAAACAGAGTAATGTCTTGTCATGCAAGACAGGAATTCATTTTGCCTCCCATCTGAAAGGCAGGCATATAATTTATTCTATGATCTAGGATCCTGTGAACGTTCGTGGAGAGGACCACCCCGAGGATGAGTCATCCCACCTACTCTAGACACCTCACTTAGGAGGGGGTGAGTCATCCATGAGAGCGCCTATCTCTCTCCATTGATTGCAGAGGAGATGGAGACAGCAGACACACAGCAGCCGCCCAGCTTCCCCGTGATTTGTGTTAGGTGAATTCTGCCTCAGCTGAAGGGTGTTGTACTCCACCTTATCTGTGGTGGTGGCAAGGGAGGAATAACATCTCTGTCCTTCCCGTTTGAGTATGTGGTGATAAAGGTAGCACTGGTTGCTAGAATGAGGTCCAGAACCACCTTAACTTAGGTAAATTTTGTGCTTTTCAGGCCTCTCTGTCTTTCTTTTGCAGGGGGGGCATGACACTGGCAGTCCCTCAGTTACTACCCCCCATCAGAAATGGGTCATTCTGCCTTTAAACCTGGATGGTTGGCATAGTGATTAATGAGATTTGAATTAAATGATAGTACTGAGGCTGAAATAGTTCCTTGGGAAACCTCTTTTTTCATTTGACTTCTGTTCACAGTTTATACACAAATTTGGATCCCTTCACTTCACTAAGCCTGTGCTGTTCATCTCTGAGAGCTGCCCGTGGAAGTGTTTGTTGAACTGAAAGCATTTACAGGAGAGACCTGCTCTTTACTGGGGCCTAATTCAGGCCAAATCTCTTACTACCATGTAGGTTATAAGGGCTTGTGCACAGCATTATACTTTTTGGACCAACCGATATGAACCAGAAGTTCACGTCATTTTGTGTTGATGCCATAGTCCAAACCCTCTTAAGGAGGCCTATTTTCTTTTTAAGAAGCCTCAAGGAAAAGGAGACTGAAATGAGCATTTTCCTTTAGCATCCACGTCTCAACTTAGACACCTTCATATGTTGTCTTGAAGATCATGTTTCACCTTCAAAATCCCTTTCCATAATTGTGCCAGGTTAGAACAGTAAGTCTTGAGCAGAGAAGAACTGCATCTGGGGAATAACTGCAAAGGACACTCCAGAGGAATATCCTGCCATCTTTTAAATACCCTGCCCATTTTCTTGGCTCCTCTTGCAGCTAAAGAGTGCTACCAAAGCCTCTTACCAATATTTCAGTTTCTCTTTGGAACAAATTATAATCCTTTTAGGTAAACATTAATGTTTTCAGCATAATTTTTATTCAGAAATATATTTTTTAAAAAGCAGTTTAAAATGCCGAGCTATTTGTACTCTTATAGTTAATTTAAATAGCTTGTTTGGTTGATGGATGGCATATGTTTGTTTGCTAGACCGGTAATTCGCACTGAGCTGTAATCCAGGAATGAGATGGTTAATTATTGTAGTTCTGTGCAAGAATTAATTGGGACACCAGGTGCTTGCTGCGTACATGTTAGGTGGAAATTCCTGAGAACAAGATGCTTCTGTATGGTTGTTGTTCTAGCTTGAAACTGTGTTGAATTCATTAGAGTGGAAAAAGAGTGATATGGAGAACATCTTGAGAGGGTGAGAAGAATAATAGCCTCTGGGCTGGTAAGTTGTTGTTTTGAGCTTTAAGGATATTTCCCTTTTTTCTCCCCTGTGTTTAAATACAAGCGAAACATCTGTGAAGCATTTTCTCTGATCTGCCAGGAATTTTTAGACAAGTCTTTCACATATCAAACCTTACTGTGTCCTATCCATTGTTTCCTATAAACCTTTCATTGTACATCTCAGCAACTGAATGCTAATTGTATGAAGAGAAGCTGCCTGATTCATCATTAAGCCTTTCATTTTCTGACAAGATTAGCCACTGCTGGCATATTTTCCAATAACCTCCTCATTCCTAATATCCTGTTCATGATATTCATACAGCTTCCAGTGCCCATGAAATCAGGAAGTATAAAAAATAACCAGAAATCATGCTAGTATCTGTCAATTGCTATTCTTCTGTTTTACAAGCTTGTCATCCAGTTAGGGAACATAAGACACACTGTGTGACTAGTCCAATACCAGTAACAGACAGCAACTTGTCAAAATGAACATTTGCAGGCAACCCACAGCATAAAAATGTTGGTTTTTTTTGTTTTCTGAAGTGTTTGAGAACACTTACAAATAACAATTACATTCAGGAAAGCCTGAGAGTAGCATTTAAACCAACAGTGTTGGTTCTGAGTGTGAAGTGTGCATGTTTACGTACAGGATTAACTGTAAGACTTCTTCACCTATCGCTGAAATAAATTGAAAAAACAGCCTCTCAAATAGCAGTGCTTTTATTATGCATTTTATTTTCTCAGGTTCTGCTGTACTGTAGAATATGGGGTGACATTTATATGGGTACATCGGAGACACTTTGAACCAACCTCAGGCGCTGAGGCCACCCATTAAACCCTCTCAGTTTCCCAAACAGGGCACCTTGTCAGGAAAGGTCCCTGGCCTGTCGTTGGTCCTGAACTATACCTGGAAAGATTTTGCATGCCAGGGAGTTTAACAGCAGTGACCATCCAGTTTCAGTGCCCAGGACATTCTGTAGCATTAGTTCACAAGTCTCACTGCCTCAAAACCCCATGTTTTTTCCCTAACAAATACGCAAGTAAAGAATTTAGAGTGGAGCTTCACTGATGGAGAACTGAGGCACAAGGAAAGCCAAGCTCAGGGTCAGAAAAGTAGTAATTTCCATTTGGGCAGATCAAAGAGCTAAGTCTACCCTAAGATATCCATTCTCTGTCTGGCAAAAAAAAATAATAAAAAATCTAAATCTCCTACTCATATCTGCCCTTCCATCATGGTGCATAAACAGGACCCGTATGCCTTGAAGACCAAGCTCTGCTGGTGAATGCTGTGTGCTTGAAAAACCTGACTGCAGATCATTTGCTTAATCTTGTGCAGCAAAGACAGGAATGAAAGCTACATCTCTAGAAACCCAACTGAGAGCTGAGGGACACGACTCCCTTCTTGCAACCCAGCAGTACTAGGGATCGGCTCAGGACTGAAAGTGGATCATGTTGGTGGAATTACAGAAGGACTGCTGAAATTAAGTAGAGACATGAGGATTAACATGAAAAAAAATGGTGAAATTTCAGTCCCCGGGTGTTCAGCCTGAAGCTGAAAGAGGAGAAAATGAACTCCCTGAAGTCCTGGCAGCAATGCAGAACCAAAACTCGAGGCCTTGAGGTGTTGGTGCAGGCTCAGCTGAATGAACACTGCGAAAAGGGATGTGGCATCTTTGCCGACAAATTATCTGAGCTGGTCTGAATTTAGTGTCCTGTGTGGAAAACATGGAGTTCCCAGAGCTATAGGCTGAAGATGCTCACATAGCTCCAGCATAGCAAGCAAGTGTTGTTGATAAACATAATGTTTATACCTCACTATCAAAAAAGGCAGAGGAAATGTGCGTGAGGCACCTAATACTATGAACACCCTGCTCCCGTTCTGGAGATGGGTGGAAAAGCTGAGATCCCACATCTTGTACTCACAGCGGTTTTTTACAATTCTCAGGTTTTCCTGCTCACCTCTTCTCATGCTGGCACAGCCTGCATGGCAGCTTCTGCAGGGCTGGGCCAAGGTGATTGCCTCTGCAGGGCTCGGTGTGTGGAGCACTGACCCTCTGAATGGGTCATGTGTTATCTGGGGTTGAGTAGGGGTTGTGTGGGGCATGGGGAGCAGGCCCCATCAGGTCAAGTGGAACAGTGTTTACTTTACCTCGCTGGAGGCCGGCTGTGCTCACTTGGGTGAAGGTCCATCCATACCTCCAGCTGGGAAGCTGTGGAGAGTCTCAGTGCCAGACCATGGATCTCCAACATGAGCTCCAGCCCAGACTGGACACTCTGCCTCTTACAGCACCCTAACATGTGCACTATAGACCACCAGAGGCATGCAGAGAAGGAGGATCACCCAAACAGGATCCCTAGAACAAATGTGCTGACCAGGCAGCCCCCAAAGGTGGCCATTGGGAAATGTGTGAGAAAGCTCTTGGGGCTGGGTCCTGCCCATCATCAAGATTTAAGACTCTCACACAAGGAGAGACGAGCCTACACTCAGGATTTGCTGCCCTTACCTCTCTCTTCCCCTCAAAGTTAGGTGCCAAAACCTTTCTTCCAAACCTAGACAAGAGGAGGTACCATGCCTTTCAGAAGGGAAGGGTTGTCTCTTCAATCTGTTTCCAACAGGGTGCAAGCCTCTTTTGGAGGAGTTTTGAATCCCCAATGCCTACAAGTTCCCCTTGTGGAGGGGTCCTCTTCCAGAGGAGGGGGAGTCAGTGCTCCCAAACTCCTATTTTATGTGGTGAAATTAAGCAACCACCAGTCTAATAAACATGAAAAGTGGACACGGTTGTGTGCTCAGGCACGTACCTCACCTCCTTGAGGCAGGTTCATGGGGCCAGCCTGCTTGCTGCCATTTGGAAGGTTCCTTGAAAAAAGCTGCCTCCCCTTGCCTCGGGCAATGCCATCCTCCCCGGGAGGCAGAGGGATGCCTGTCTTTCTGACACCTCTCATCACCTCCCCTCTCTTTCCATTTATGCTGCAGTAGATGTCCATGGGGAAGTCTCATGGGCTTCCACACATGCTGTCCCCAACTATTAGTCTCAGGGGCGAACAGTTGTCGGCTGCAGCCCCTTGGGTTTAGTCACCTGCCTTAGCAAATGCCAGTAGAAATTTAAGTCAATTGATTGCAAAGGCTTGCAGAGTTGGGTTTCTAAGTGCAGGTTGGGTTTCTAAGTGCAAGTTTGGTCTCCAACAGCAGCACCGTGTGAGCCAGGGACAGGAGCTGCCTCTTGGAGCATAGCACCACCCAAAGCTCTCTTCCTGGAGATTTGTGAGAGCAATTTGAGGCCAAGCTCTTAGGCAGCAGCTTCTGGGTAAAACCCAACTTATTTCTCGTTCATGGGTGTAGCTAGTTACATAATATAAAATAGGTTAATTATGGCCCAAATTTACCCTGGCATAAAACCGGGTGGAAGCAGTTGCAGCAATAGTGATCCCTGGCAGGGAAGACAGCAAAGATGATGCAGCCTTATGGGAGGATACTGCAGTTGTACACAGTAACCACTCTCTTCAACGTTGCAAGGAGAAAGCTGAGGAGGGACGAGGTGGCCTGACTCAAACAGAGGATACCATGCAGGCCCTGGTTTCTGAGTCAGAGTAGCCCTCAGCAGCCGCTGCCAGCAGGAGCCCTCTGAGAACAGACACCTCAAGGTCCTCAAGGTCTGGACATGACAACCAGGTAGCAAAAGGAAAGGTGCAAAACTGGCCACACTGTAATGTAAGTGCTTCTCCTTCTGGGGCAGAGAATTCAAGTGAGAAAAATGGTGGGGCTTTATTTCCCCTTGAAATTCTGGGGAGAGCAGAGCTGCTGTCGTGTATTTCTTGCCCAACCACTCCAGGACCTTTGTAGTAGTTGCTAGCGTCATACCTCTGATTGCTTAGGCTTTGTTTGGTAAACTGATGACATAAAGCATTACGCAACCACTTGTGTCTATTGAGAAGTGCCCAGGAAGGCACTTCTTCTCTCAGCACTGAAATGCCAAACATTAATGCAGGCCTGCATCTAAATACCACGAGTAATTGTAATAGGAAAGAAATCTCATTAATGGTGTATGGGCTGACAGCTGAGATCATGGGTCTACCTCCTCACCCTGAGGTGATTGGCTTCAGGCTCCAGAGCAAGACTGGGCAGGCAAGCAGCAGAACCAGGACTCTCTACTTCAGGAGAGCAGATTTTGGCTTGTTTAGGGAATTGCTAAGAAGAGTTGCCTTGGAAGCTGCCACAAGGGAAAATGGTGCCCAAGGGAGGTGGCTTGTTTTTAAAGGAAACATTGAGAGCTGAGGAACAAACTGTCCTTTTGGGAAGTCAGGGCCAGGAATTTCAGGAGAAGGCCCGCTTGCCTAAGCAAGGAACTTCTCAATGAACTAAACTGCCAAAAGGGAGCGCAAAGAAGAAGTGGAAACAAAGAGACAGGAAATGAAAAGTGGAAAAGAATTGATTGGGGATCTAGGAACAGAATCAGGAAGGTCAAAGTCCCTCTGGAGGTGAAACTAACAAGGGATATAAAGGGTAGGAAGAAGTATGCTAGTAACAAAGAGAAGTTCAGAAGTTCATGGTCATGAAGAAGAATATGAGCCAAAGGTGTGATCTCATTGCAGATAATGCAAACTGCAGAAGGAGTGGAGCCAGCAGATCAGAGGGAGATAGGATAGGATAGGATAGGACCGGATAGGATAGGATAGGATAGGATAGGATAGGATGATGCAGATGACTCAGTTGGAAGGGACCTGCAATGATCATCTAGCCCAATTGCCTGAACAATTCAGGGCTGACCAAAAGTTAAAGCATGTTGTTAAGGACATTGTCCAAATGCCTCTTGAACACTGACAGGTTTGGGGCATCAACCACCTCTCTCGGAAGCCTGTTCCAGTGTTTGACCACCCTCTTGGTAAAGAAAAAGTTCCTAATGTCCAGTCTAAACCTGCCCTGGCCCAGCTTTGAACCATTCCCACGTGTCCCGTCACTGGAACCCAGGGAGAAGACATCAGCACCTCCCTCTCCACTTCCCCTCCTCAGGAAGCTGTAGAGAGCAATAACATCACCCCTCAGACTCCTTTTCTCCAAACTAGATAATCCCAAAGTCCTTAACCGCTCCTTATGGGACATTCCTTCCAGCCACACTTTCTCCAGCTTTGTTGCCCTCCTCTCGACACATTCAAGGACCTTCACATCCTTCTTCAGTTGTGAGGCCAGAACTGCACACAGTGCTCAAGGTGAGGCCGCACCACCGCTGAATACAGCAGGACAATCACCGCTTTTGATGGGCTGGTTAGACTGTGCCTGATGCACCCCAGGATGATGTTTGCCCTCTTGGCTGCCAGGGCACACTCCATAGCCATAGGCTAATTCCTGTTGAGCCTGCTGTAAACCAGCACCCCCAGACGCCTTTCTGCAGGGCTGCTCTCCAGCCATTCCTCTCCCAAATTATACTTGTGCCTGGTGTCACTCCATCCCAGGTGCAGAATCCAGCATTTTGACTTGTTAAATTTCATCACATTAACCATAGCCTAGTGCTCTAATCTATTGAAATGCCTCTGCAAGGCCCCTTGTCCCTCAAGACAGTCAACATCACTTCCCAGTTTGGTATCATCAGAAAATTTGCTAATGGTGCATTCAACTCCTGTATCCAGATTGTTGATAAATATATTGAACAGGGTTGGCCCTAGAATTGAGCCCTGAGGAGCACCACTGGTGACCGGTCGCCATCCAGATGTGGCCCCATTCACTACAACTCTTTGAGCCCTGCCCTTCAGCCAGTTCTTCACCCGGTGCACCGTGAACCCACTCATCCCACGCTTGTCCAGAAGGATGCTGTGAGGAACGGTATCAAAAGCCTTACTAAAATCCAGAAATACTGCATCCCTTCATCCATCAAGTGGGTGACCTTATCATAGAAAGATATCAGGTTAGTTAAATGGGACTTTTACTTTGTGAAACCACATTGACTGTGCCTGATGATTGCATTGTTCTTTAAATGTCTTTCAATAGTACTCGGTATAACCTTGTCCATAAATTAGTTAGACTAACAGGTCTGTAGTTCTCTGGCTGTTTTCCTCACACCCTTTTTGTAAATTGGAATAACACAGCTAGCTTCCAATCAGCAGAGACCTCCCAGGACTCCCAGGACATCTGGTAGATGATCGAGAAGGGTCCTGCCATAACATCAGCTACCTCCTTCAGTACTCTGGGATGAATCCTATCAGGCCCCATGGATTTGTGGGCATTCAGCTGATACAGCTGGTCTCTTCTAATTTCAGTGTCCACAAATGGAAAGTCACTGTTCCCACACTTGTGGTTCTCCGACAAAGGGGACCAGGCAGCTTCCACAACCCACTTCCAGGTGAAACATACCCATGCAGAAAGCCTGTGGCTCATGGAGGTGTGCAGTCCCATGCAAGCCAGTTGGTTTCTCTGTCTGGGTGGAACAGGCAGGTATAGAACAGTTTGATGGGTGCTACCCACGAGAAACCTGGAGGCTATGCTGACCCCTGATGAAGTTGGGCTTGTGGAATGGAGGTGACCACCAGGCTGGTGAACCAGCTTCTGCAGAGAAAGCATCAGTGGCGGGGCAGCTTTGGGATAATCTGGCCAAAACTGGGAGGTGGTGTTGTGGTGGTAGCCAGGCATGGCAAACCCAATGTCTCTCTCAGGACTCTGCTGTTCCAGTGTGAGCCCCCAGCATGGGCACTCTGCTGCGCCGGGAGCCAAAATGATTAGTCTGACTGGGTTAGCCAGACTCCATCCCCGCGCCTGGCCTGGCTTCACACATTTACTGTGCCCTCATTGCTTCTGCTCTTGCTGCTCCTTCCATCTCCACACTCTTGCCTTATTTTGGCTACAGCAGCAGCAGTGGTTCACTTTATTTATTTGCCATGTATAGAGACGGCGCCAGGAGGAGCTGGGGGAAGGGAAGCTGTGTCTGAGTGTGCAAGTGTGCGTGCATGTGTGTGTGAGTGTGTGAAGACATCTCTGATCCACGAGCAGAAGCAGGCTGGTTCCTTCTTGGCTGCCTCTCATCAGAAAAAGTGCCAAATCTCATCTCAGCAAGGGAGCTGCTAGTCAGGGAGCTGGAAACCTTCCCTGTCTTCAGAGCTCTGAAAGAAAGCAAGAGCCTTATTCAAGTTTTTCATGGCTCCCCTGCATCTTCAGAGAGCTGAAATAATTTCTCCCAGAAAGTGTGATGTTTATTAGGATAGTGAATGAGGCAGGGAACTTGCCTGGTATTTAAGACAGGCCACAACTGGATGGACTGGATCCAGCTGTCAGGCGCCTGCAGAGCAAGCGTGCTGAAGTCCACCAAGATAGTTAGGTGAGGTAGGATTACCCCTTTTGCTTTCCTTTACCACACTGGGAACATCCTTGAATAGTCTTAATTCAGGGTTTAGACACTGTAATTTAAAAACTATGAGAAAATCTCCTTCATTCTGAATGCCAGCAGGAAATAAGAGATGTAATTTTCTCTACTTGGGGAGCCTTTACAATTTTTCCCCATAGTAAAGAAATAAAATAAGCAAGACAGCAACACATGGACAGGCAAATAATACAAGTGCTTTCATCATGTAAGTAATTTATGTGCCATAAATCAGAAGTGTGAGATCAGTCTTTGGCTGGGACCTCAGCACTGGTGGTTGTTCACCATCAGAATTTACCCATGCAAGAAAACCTCACAGCTTAGTAGTAATTTTTATTTCCACTTGAGCAGAGACAAGCAAGTCTAGATTTGGGGCTGGCCTGGCCTTCCTGTTATATGTCAGCATATGTTATGAAATAATTGGGATTGGGCTACTTTGGATTATGTTGTCCTACAGAAAGATACCCTTCAAAACTAAGATGAAGTCCACACGAGTCCTCCCCGTGGCTAGTGCTGTGGGTGGTGCTGGCAGGCAGTGCTCAAGCTGGGACCAGAACACGAGAAAACAAAGTACTTGAGATCCTCTTTTAAGATGATATGTAAAGGCAGAAGGTTGTACTCTTCATTTGTGTGGTCCCTTGAGGAGACCCTCAAATGTGGTCTTAACCATGTGGAAATGGCATTTCAAATTTTATAAGGATTTTTTTTTTTTCTTTCCAGGAAGAACCCGTCTCCTTAAAATAATATTCCTGAGATGTTAAGGGCAGGCAGAACGACACAGGAGTTAAGGATACTTTTACTGACACAGGAGTTAAGGATACTGTTTTACTGCTGTAGAGCATTGAAGACTAAGAGCTGCTTATGACTCCACCTAAAGAGTGAATTAAATGGAGCAATGTATAGCCTGTGAAGGTATCCTGCCTTGACGATCTTTCCCCAATAGTCAGAGTTGAACAAAACCAACCTCTGCTATGCAAAGAACTGAATTACTCATTCCAGACTGACATATTGCCTTACCATTTCTGCTCTATTCTGAGCAGTTGCACTTTTCAGCTGGTACCTGGAAAGAACATCGTCTCTTAGGAGGCTGCAAAGGATGGATAGAAAATACCTGCCTAGATGAGTCACTAGGGAACTGAGAGGGAGAAAGAGGCTGGAAGCATTAAGTTGCAGAAGTGTTACAGGCAAAAAAAGGAAAATAAGCACAGAGATACTGAGTCCAAGATCTGTAGTTTAACAAGAAAAGCATTGACTTCTTTTTTTTTTAATAAAACAAACCCTATTGGAACTATGCAGAATTAAGGGAGGGAATTAACCTCAAGAGAGTTGTCAAGCTGTGGTTAACACCTTGGAGGCTCGGATTAGCTCACCCGGAGGTCAGCTGTGCATGTCCCACGCAGTTCTCCCTCACTGTACAGGTGGGATAACACCATTAAAAAGAGAAGGCCAGTGGTAAATGTGTATGTATACGCATGTGTGTGTGCTGCAGAGCTAACCCCAGCTCCTGGTATCACCAGCAATGGAGCTTTCACTGGAAAATTAAGTGATTTTATTTTTCACAGCTGCCAACCAGAGTGTGAAGCGTGACTGCTAACGTAGCGCAGGTCGCTGCGGCAGCCCAGCTCCTCTCGTGTCCCAGGGCAACCCCAGCTCTGGGTGCTGGGGTGGCCATCAGGCTGTGCTTTGGGGTATCGGCTCCTGCTCTGTGCCACCCAGCATCCTGGCCCTCAGCTCCACAGTCAGACCTGGATGGCAACACCACATTGACCCAAGCTCTATCAAGCTGTAGGAGAGAAATAAAATCCCACTTACAGCAGGGTCAAAACACTTGTCCGTCTTACTTACTAATAGGGTGGAGAAATAATTAACCAGGGACAGAGTGTTGATCGGCATTAGGGGAACCGGGCAGGTCACTTGTATACAAGCTGATATTCACCACATGTGCACCCTGTGTTTGTTTACACTGTTTTTAAAGATATCTTTACAACCATGAGGTCCTTTCCCACACTTGTTTTTCTTGAAACGAGCCTCAAAAGTAATTAGAAAGTCTTAAAAAGGGCACAGAGCAGCCTGGTCTATCTCAGAAGCTGCTCCTAGAACAGTATGAAGCTCTAAGGCTCCTGGACCAACTGTGCTGCCTTAAAATCACCTTTTCTAAATTACACAGCTGATTTTCACAGGACATGGTTATGGCCTCATGGGCCTCTCATAGTCAGAGCTGTAATTTTTGCACTCAGTGATTGTTTAAAACAAGTAACTTGGAGGCCATGACATTAACCGCCAGCCGTAATTAGCAATCTCGCTTTAATGGCCCTGTGTCCCCAATCATAGTGCCCCAGAGCTGCTGGATGGTGGCCAGTCACAGGCAGGAGTAATCTACTTGCAGCAACAGTCTTGGAAATAGTGAAACTAAATATGTAAGTTCAAGCCCAGAGTCTTAGACGTGTCTCTCAAGACTGGGTGTGAGCTTCCCACAATCTGGCTTTCCAGGACATTGACAAGTTCAATTTCTGGAGAGTCTGTTTCAGTAGCCAGAGGTTGTGTAACACACTGTGGTGGCCTGGCCTTGGCATGGGGTGGGATAGAGTTTTCCATGATTACACCAGGGTGAACATATTTGTCATCATTTGAATGAGAAGAACTTTTGTCTTTGTTCCCAGGTAGATCAGGAGGAGAAAACATACCTCTTCCAGATCCTGCCAAGCTCAGCCTCCTCTCGTCTCCACCGTTATGTTAAAGCATGAACAAGCAATGACATTAAGACCGTCTCATTACAGGCATGTGGGACTCATCATGAGAACAGCTGCCTGTGCTTACTACTCTCTGCCCTCTTTTGCATTTCCCTTCCCTGTTCTGTTTTCTCTTCGGTCTCAACACTCGAGTTTTACCTGTGTTTTCAATTTAGGTTTATCCCCATGTGAAATACCTGCAGAGCTTTACTGGAAGGGTCATTGAAACTCTTAGTAGATGCTTGGGCAAAATTCCTGCTGGGATCAAAGCCCTGGCTGTACCTGGATAAAGACTTCAGCCTTTGGTCCATGTTTGCACCACAGCAATATGTTGTAGCCATCCCTGCCAGGGCTAAAGCCTGCTGTTGTACAGGACACCTTTATTCAGCTTAGATGGGCAACAATTAAATACCATATAGTGAGATAACGAAGGCTTTTCTGAACATGCAGGCTAAACGTGGAGAAACAGAACCATATGGTCCATGGGATTTTCTCAAATACATTGGGGAGGGCGTTGGATGCCACCAGGGGAGCGGGAGAGACTGACCCTGGAAAGCAAGGCAGAGAAGATGAAAGGGCAAGCAGGAGCAGTGGTCTGCAGGAACCGAGGGAGCTGGGGCACGAAGCCTCTCGCTCAGTGCTGCTGAGTGAAGCAGCTCTCTCCTGCGGGCTCCTGCGATGGCCAGGGATGCAGCCGTGCCAGCCACCACCGCAAACACCCCTGCACCACGGCTACCCAACTCCATGCCTTTATTTCTCCCATGAACGGAAAAAAAACCTCTTGGAATTGAAATACTGCCTAATGCTCATGCTATGGGACCATACCAGGCTGGTTTTACTTATGCTGGAGAAAATCAGCTGCTTTTACTGTAGGTCCTTCTGACTTCGCCTGTGTAGGAGTAAAGAAAATTGCCCCCTGACTTTTTCCTGCGGAGCCTGCAGTGTGATGAGATATATTTAATCTGCACAGGCTGCCTAACGCCGCCCCGTGAATGGGGTTTAGCTTTGATTAAGTTCTAGCACATGTTTTGGGCCAGCAGGCTCTTTTCACTGTAGTACTTTAGGGCTTTGCATGCTAGGGCTCTCCCTGGGCATGTCGTACTGTACAGTACGGGCAGCCCCGAGGCCTGCTCCGGTGTTTGCCCGCTGGTTTCGGTGGCCGTGCTGGTGTAGGAGGCATCTGGGGGAGTGGGCTGGCTCTCCTGTGGGAGGCAGAGGCTGTTGCTGTGCAGGCTGAAGAATTCCTATGGAGATTTTGCCTGGTGTGTGTGTCTGAAGTTCACCTCCACCCACGATCAAGAGCACCTCTAACTCTGCCTGCAAAACTTCTAATACTTGAGTGGACCAATTATAACACAAATAAAGTGACCGGGGAGACTTTCTAGGGCCTTGGAGCATCTGTACTTTGCTTTATTCCAGCTACATGCTGCTTCATGTCTGTCTTTCTTTAGGAAAAGTTTCCTTTTAAATGGGCATATTTGCTTTGTTTTTAGAGTGGCGGTGGCTTACGCAATCAAAGTCAAGCAGTCTCAGATGACTTTCTGGTTCCTTTCACAGAAGAAAAGTTTCCTTGTGAGGCACGTGACCCAAGCAGCAAGCTCTCTCTTGATGCAGAAGAAGTCTGTCCTCCCTTTCAGAGTGAGCAACCTGGAATGAATGATAATGAATAGACGCTTATCCTGAAGTGATTGTGAGCTGCGGTGGCAAGAGCCAAAATAGGGCTTTCAAATGAGAGGTAATGGAGGAGAGGGGAGGGGGTGGGTGTGGGAGATCAGCTGCAGTCCTGAGGCCTTGGGTACTTGGGTCCCCACTTCAAACCAAGCACAGGCAGTGGCGTCGTGGAGTAATGATGATTTGCAGGGAGTCTGGTTGCTTGGGTTTTAATGAACTGGTGTTTTAGCTTCCCGGGGACCTGCACGAGACCTGCCCGTCGTTTCTGCCAGCTCAGCAGAGAGACACAGGCCTGGGAGCCTGGAAAGCAAGGCTGGTGTTTGAACAAGACAGATCATTACTAGAGGGCAGAGGGAGGGAAACAGGATGGAGAGGGACAGCCTATTAAAACATTTCCAGAGGGACTTAGATCTCCCTAGAATTGGCCCATCACACTGCACCTGTTTGAATAGCACCCTTTAGGAGCCAAAGCTCTCAATATTTCATGTGCTTAAGCATCAGTATTCAAACTGGAAGCAAAATAAGAAGGAAAGGATAGCCTCAGGGCAGGATAAGCATGAGCTTCCAACAGAAACAGGTCTTTCAGAAGAGGACCCATCTAAAGGGGTTCCCAGGTCCTGAAGGGGACCCGTCAGTTTAGAGCACAGTTTTAACAGGCCCTGAAAAAATAGGCTTATAGTTCAAATATCCTCATTGTTTGCCAAATTGGGAAAATACTATTTTTACATGCTGTTTAGAAGACTGATGACTGTGAGTCTTGCCATGATTTGATTATTAATTAGTTAATTGCAATGTGCAGTAGCTCTGGGACAGATGAGGTCTGTGAGGCTGATTAACCCCTTCTCCAAGTTGGAAGCAGCAGCAACCAGAGAAAAATCAGGGCTGTGCCACAAGGATCTGATGAATCCATGGAGCAGCGATGGATGATCCATTAGCAGAGAAACAAGCAAGCAGACACTGAACAGGCCATGTGGGGATGGTGGCACCGGGAGGGTGAGGGGACAGCACAGCACTTGCTGGCGTGACCCGTGCTGTCGGCTGTTGTCCCTCACAGCAGGTTGTGCCTGTTGCGCTCACCCTCCCTCCTATGAGACGACACGCTCAGCGAGGGCCAGGAGATCAAACCCAAGAGATCACTGTGCCTTTCTGTAGGACCTACAGTTTTGTGCTCTGCCCGTGCACTGTTTGCCAGCAGAGGGAGTGGACATGCGCTGATTGCCCTGGTCCTGGAGCTGCGCTTGATGCTGGTGGCCCACTCATGACACCGATTTCCAGGCAAGGGAATCACAAGGTGCAAAAAAACCCGATTGTTTTAGGCAGAAATGAAAATCAGTATTTTCCAAGTGCCTCATTGTTCAAGGAGCCGTTGGGCAGAATGATGGTGTTCAGGCCTCGCAGAAGGTGTTGGTCTCCGTTTTAGACAGAGCTGGAGCTCCCAGCAGACATCCAGGCAGGTGCGTTTTGAAAGGGTCCTTGATGGGGCTCCTGCAACAAGCCCAGCCAAGCGGCACAGGAGTCAGCACATTTGAGAGACAAAACCAGCAGAAGAAGAATAATCCAAATCTAACCCAACGCCATCTGCTGCACAAGGCACTGCGGCTGTATACAAAAACCTCATTAGTACCTGATGAGAGGGAGGCTGGGCCCACAAATAAATGTATTTGCAATACAGGGGATGTGTAATGCTGTCAACATCCGTGTGGCTCTTGAAGATGGGACACTTGTGCCCAGGGGCAGCTCTGCCAGGGCTGGCCCTGGCCAGACCCATGGGAAAGAGGGGCAGGGGGTAAGTGTGGCACCTCCTGGGGTGCAGAGCCTCATGCTTAGACATTCCCAAGGACCAGCCTGGGAAAGCCCGGTGGTACATAACCTACAGCAGAGGAAGACGAAGCCCAGCTGGGCTTAATCCCTGCCCCCCTGGCCCATGGTTTTTGGTGGTAGAAGCCAAAAGCAGCAGAGCCACAAGGAACTAAAATTATAGAATCATAGAATAGTCAGAGTTGGAAGGGACCTTAAAGATCATCGAGTTCCAACCCCCTTGCCCTGGGCAGGGACACCTCCCACTAGACCAGGTTGCTCAAAGCCCCATCCAGCCTGGCCTTAAAGCAAAATAAAAGCAGCCACATCTGTCTCCCCTGCCCCAGGATGGCGTTGGTGGAAGGGGTGTCATTTTAGCTGTCCCCCCCAGGCTGGCAGGGACCTGGGCTGCAGCTCCCTCCGCCTGGCATCCCCACACGGACACAGCGCTGGGGGGGCTGCGGTCCCCTCGGGTAAGGGACATATGGGGGCCAGGCGCTGCTGCGGGGGCGTGGTGGCAGCAAGGGGCAGTGGAGTCACTCTGCACCTTCCTCCCTTCCCTCCTGTGGTGGGACTTGCAGGCAGGATTTGTCCCTCGGAGGCACCTGCTGAGGTGGAAGGACGAGCCTTCTGCGCTGGCGCTGGATGGCCGTCGGGCTCAGCCGGAGATGCCAGCTCGGTGGGAAGGACCCGTGTCCCGGGCCAGCTCCCGCTCCAGGCTGCGGCAAAGACGAGCTCGTGATCTACGGCGGGCACCGGTGGGAGGCCAAAACTTGTTGTTATGATTATTATTTATTGCTTTATTTTTAACCCAGCACTTGTGTTTGTGTGACCTCTCCCGCGGGGGAGCTCTGGCTCCCTGGGGAGGTGCCTGGAGGCACGCGCGGGCACGGTGAGATCCCAGCTCCAGGAGAGATGGACGGCACCAGGGGGTGGGCAGAGGAGTATTGGAAGGGGAGAGGATGGCAACTGAGGCTTCAGAGCAGATACAATCCACAGATGTGAAAAAAAAAAAAAGGAATTAAACAGAGGGAGGCAGAATTAAAAGGTCACTTCGGGGCTGCCACGTGGTAGCATCTTTAAAGCTGTCATGCAAGTGCAGCCTGGTGTAAGAGCACAGCACTATTATGGGCTACTGCGTAAAAAGCTCCCTCCTTTTCTCTCTCCGTGCAGTGAAATGTGATGGTCCGAAACAGGAAAGCAGTTTCTCAAATGGAGGCCCCTGCAAAGGGTGAGGGTGGAGAGGGACGATACCATGGCAGCTGCCCGGCCACGTCACCCAGGGAAGAGGGTTACCTGCTTCCTTGGCTTTGCCACTTGCCCCGGGGACCCTCCCTGTCCCCTGGGCATGTCCTGCCCCTGGGACAGCAGGGGAGGAAGAAGCTGTGATCCAAGGCCACAATTTTCCTTTCCTTTTAAAGGAGCTAGTCCACAGGAGAAGTGGACCGTGCCTTCTCCTACTGCTTCTTAAATATCTGGGATCCTGGCTGGGTCCCTCTCCCACCCTCAGCTTTCGCATTCTTCTCTCTCATTATCCCATCGTGACATCGCAGCCTCTAACACCCTCTGACACCCAGGGTTCTGCCTTGCTCACCAAATTTACAGATCTCCTACATTTCATCTTGCCTTTCCCACTGCAGCCCCTTGGCCAAAAGTTACTTCTCAGTTCAGTCACCAGCTTTGCTTCTCTTGGTATTTTGTTCATTTTCAGCTGTTTTCCTTCACTTCATGTATTCTCTTCCCTGTCGGTTGGGTCAATCACAGGCCAAGGGGAGGCAAGGCACTTTTATCACTCTCACGTCAGCAACTGGGACCTTCCTGCGCTTGCCCGAGGACTGGTTGGGAATTCAACCACTTCAGCTGTTTCCAAGTTTAGCTCCGGCTTCGGAGGAGCCCGGTCCTTCAAAACTCCTGAGTGTTTAGAGTGACATTTTAGAGTCTGGAGCAGCCCTTTGTTGGTGCAGTCTCTCTGCTTCTTAAAGTGCTCCGTTTTGATGGTTTCAAGAATTATAGCCTGAAAACATTGGAAGAGGCAGGCTTTATACTTTGCCTCCCTTTATAATTGCAGTGTTTGCACGTTTGAAATTATTTAGTTAATTTAGCATTTTGAGCTCCACACAGTTTCAGGAGCACAGGGGGATACGTTGGCCTGATTTATGTCCTGCCAAACAATTCTGCCGTGAAAGCCGCCGAGGCCGCTCGTGGAGGTGCCAGGGGCAGAAAGCGCCCTCCGCCGCAGCTTGGATCCACATCCTTGGAGAAGGAGTTTCTATGGAGACATTTGCAGTAAACAAACGTATGGCTTCCCCGGCCTGTGCAGGCGCCGCCGCCTCAGCCCTGCAAGCTCTTAGCCTGTAGTTTTTTGGCAGGGGTTGATGCCCATGAACCCTGCCCCCGCCCCCAGCCCCTGGCCCTCCCACCGCATTGCTGTTCTTGGAGCCCTCAGGAGCAAGATTTCCTGGTACTTTAGCTGGGGGGTGAATTTCGAGGGGTCCCAGCGTGGTATCCCGCTTGCCTGGCAGCTGTGAACACGAATCCCTTTAAATGCTTGTGTGCATATAGCTAAACCTGGGGAGAGCCAGAAAATCCTACGTAACAGCAGAGCGGTGGTTTCATGCCTCTTCCCAGCGCGTCTCAGGCCATGTCCCCCCCTCCAGTGTCTCCCCACACCGTGGTGCCCACGGCTGGAGACCCACCAGGCAGCACTGAGCATCCCCGGGTCTGCAGGGGGTTAAAGCCCCTCCTGTCAGTCTTTGGACCATTTCTTCCCTGGGATGGCTCAGCAAGCCAGAGAGCTCGGAGGTGCTGCTCAGTTACCTTCTGCTGGTTTCAAAGTCATTTTTCCACTCCCTTGTGATACCCTAGCGGAGATTTCCTGGTTTCTGAGTGATGGGCAATTTCCAGGCAAGTAAAATGCCCGTGGCTCTTTTCACGGAGGTAGAGATGTTAGCTCTGGTCCCCCAGCCAAATATTGCTCGGGTAATAACCAGGAACTGTGCTATAGCTTAATTATTTTCCCTGTTCAGGCTTCTCTTGCTGTTCCAGCTCAGCAGAGCGCTCTCCTCCGCATCCCCGCTCGGACGGCAGCGATGTGTTGCGCTGGGCTGCTCAAAGGCTGCTGCTTCTCCGGGAAGGGCTGCCTGTCACCCAAGGCTAAAGCTGAGCCCAGAATATATAAAATATGCTAAACATTTTGCCATTATGGGGCAAAAGCATAAACGCAGCAGATGATAGCTTTGATGTCGGAAGACCGGCACAAAACAAAGCCAGGTCTCACCAGTGGAGCACACGGTGCTATTTCCACCACAGCATCCAACAGGGACATTGCTGACGGACCTGTACAAAATTTGACCCCGTATCGACCTCCCAATTCTGAGCTGAGCCGGCTCAAGCACAGGCTGCGGCTCTCCCAGCAGCACAATCCTCCCAAATCTCAATGCGAAACAAGGATGGAAAAGCCTTTTAGGATATTCGTAACATATAACTCTTGTTGGAAATAGGGGAATTCAGACAAAGCCAGCGGAGGGTCCCTGGCCCTGTGTCAGCCCCGGCTCCTGCTCCGTGGGGGGCAGAGGGGAACAGGCAGACGGCCAGGGGGTGTTGAAGGTGTCTCAGGGAACAGCCGAAGCTCCTCGTGCCTTCCAGCCCGAGCGTGTATCTTTAGCAACACGCCTCCAGAGCCAGCTTTGCCGGCAGCGCCGTTGCCGGTTAATGGCGAGCGAGGCTCTGCAGCCGGCAGTGCGGCAGCGGCCACTGCAGCCGGGGGGGACGCCTGCTGCCCCCTTGCCGGCGGGCTCACACACAGGGGCTGCATGAAACAGAGGCCACCATCGCGTTAAAGTCCCCTTCTTCTTGCTCAGCTGTAAGGAGAGGTTATTCAAGTGCTCAAGGAAAACACCACGTCCTCTGGCACCGGAGTGATGAGGGGGTTTTAGACACCCAGGACTTGCCCTGCGTGGCACCTGGTGGGACCGTCGGCCGGGCCACAGTCCTTTAGGGACCCTCACGTTTTGGCGTTGCAGCAGGGCTGTGGCTTGTCGTCTCGGTAGGACACTCGTCCCCCCTTCTTGCCCACGGGCGGTGGGTGAGCATCTCCCCCCCGTGCCGTCCCCTGCCGCAGGTGGGTGCCCCACTTCCAGCCTGTGGAGCGAATGAGGGTGCCCTGCTCCTGCTTGCTTTTCTGGTTTGCTTCCTTTGAGAGTTAATAAATATCTTGCTCTATTTTTTGCACAATAACAACAGCGCGCAGCTCAGGGGAAATTTGCACGAGTTAAAAAAAAAAAACCACCAAAAAAACCCCCGACTTTGCCAGCCAACCAGCGGCTTGTTTTATTCACCTGATTTAGCTCTGAGGGGCTGGAAACTGGAGGGGCACTGGGGGAAATACCCCCTGGGTGCACCCTGCTCCCTCCCGCCGGCACATGGGCTCTGCTGCCGGTAGCTCCCGCGCCCCCGAGTGACCCACATCACCTTCTTATGCAAGAGCACTTATTGAATAAGGGTTATAAAACTCAGCTTATCGGTTTCTGAGACACACAGGGCTGTCCCGGCACCCTGGCCTGCAGGTCGCTCCACTGTCCGGGTGGGAAGAGGCATCTCCTGATAATAGACATGTCCCCGGGCAGCAAGGGGGTGGTGAAACCTGGCAGCTAAGCGGGTCTGGAGGAGTCCCCGTATTTTGGCCTTTTGCTGGCAGAGATGCTCTGGGGAGCCGTTTGCAAGAGGCCATGGCAATAGCCCGAGCCAAGCTGCCTCTGCTCTCGTGGCGCCACTTCCTACACCCTCAGTTTCTTTGAGCTAATTACTGCTATGAAAGCTCAGTGGCCAAACAAATATGTACAGGCCTTAATATTGCCGAAACCCTGGGTATGCCATACAAGCAGCTCCTGTAGGTGAGGCTGGGAAGAGCTGCTATGGTAGACAAAAGGCAGATATACAGGCCTTCCTAAGCCAGAGACCTTTGACAACATGAAAATAATCTTGTTAGAAAAATATGGATTAGGTATGATCAGTATAGAGACAGGAGAACGAAGGGAGCTGCTATTTTCTCTGCAGAAACGCAGGGACAGAGGAGAGACCCTGCCATCCACTGCGTGAGTCAGACCAGACAGAGCCTCAGCAGCACCTGGGTTGGGAGCCTGGCTCCAGCCAACGTGGGTTATTTGGGTTCCGCTGCTGTTACCAGCGTGGCACCCTTCGGAAGCGACGAAGCCCCGGCTGTGGAACACGTGGTGCAGAGCTGTTCCCGGCTCCTCCGAGCGCAGGATGCGGAGAGGAGGGAGCTGCTTTCCCGGAGCGTGCCGGTGGTGGCCGTTCGTTCAGTGGGCTCGCTGGCCACCCGCCGCCTCCCCGCCGCCATCTGGGCTGTGCCCTGAGTAACCCACGGGCTGGGCAGGGATCCCAGCCCCTGCCCTCCCTGCAGGGGTGGAAGATGCTCTGCCTCAGCATCTGCTCACGCAGACGGTGCCGTTATCCTCGCTGGCTAATCAAAGCCCCCGACTGCCACGAGCCGAGGCTGCCCTTTCGCCCGAAGCTGCATTTCCTTCTGCAGGTACTTATGAGGAGTGTGTGCTAAACCACCCCTTCCCCCCTCCCCGGGAATACCTTTAGCAGGGAAAGACGCGCTGTACATTCCCTTGAGCCTGGATTTGTGCTCTGGCGGGACAGTGACAGATCCAGGACCTCCCGCTGGCACCTCCCAGCCCAGTTAAGCCGGAGGAGCTGCTCGGTGAGGAGCTGGCTGTGAGGGAGGATGAGCCCCAGCCACAGGCAGAGCCCCAGCCTGTGGATGGGACAATCACAGGAGGGACTGACTCGTGGAAACCACAGAAAAAAAGAGGTGGAAGAGTCTGGGAAATACCTTACAGCTTATCAGGCTGCCACAAGGCACTTCTGACACATCCAGCCCACCACTGCAGGCTTTCTCTTGGTCTTTTGGTAGCTATTCATGTAGTGTTATGCATTACTGGTTGCTCTGCCAGTGCCACGCTAGGTGTGCCATGACCCAGGAATACTGAAGGAAGGTGGATTTCGGTGGGTTTTTGTTCTTTCTGCCTGGAGCGGAGCGCCCACGGCGAGGTGCTCTCTGTGGGGTGCCAGCCAAAATGCCGCGTCTTATTCTGGAACTCCGGCCGGTTGGCAGAGCCGTGTTTCTGCAGAGCCCATGACGAAGCCATGAGAAATGGGCTCTGAGGCGAAAGGAAGGATGTGGAAAGAGGGAAGAGCAGGAGGGAGGGCAAGTCCTGCCCTCCTGCAGACTCCGGTTGGCAGCGCACAGGCTGGGTGGCTGGTTTGCCCCGAGGGGTTGGCTCTGTGCTTTACAAGGCAGGTGAGGTCCTCCGTGGTTTCCAGAAGGAAGAGGAGGAGGGATTTGGGCATGCACTGATTAAAGGGGATTTCCTGGGCACCCAAGGCACCGAGGGAAACGGAGAAAGAAAGGCAGCGCAGCAGAGGAGAGGGCTGGGGTGGCGTGGGGTGGATCCCTGGCCTGAGAACTGCAGAAAGAAGAGAGGAGGTTGGACTCGATGATCTCAAAGGTCCCTTCCAACCATGAAGATTCTGTGATTTTGTGAGAAGGAGAAAAACCTGAGCAGGTCAGGGGAGAAAAGGCAAGCCTGCCCGAGGGAGTGGGGCCATGAGGGTTTTCACAGCAGAGGAGGGAGCTGGGAAGAAGGAAGGATGCAGAAGGATGTGGAAGGATGCCAAAATGCTGGCCAGCATAACGCTGCTGACTGCAGCCCAGTGACACCCGGGGAATTCGGCCAAATCTTAAGAGTTGTAAGGTCCAGAAAAGGAACTCTCTATTTATTTAGCTTTGGTTAGTAGTAAAGAGCACAAAGCTCTCGGCACCCTTGCAATTAATCTTTCCAGAGTACAATAGATCCAGCAGCCCTAAGAGCAAACATTAAACCAGGAACAAACGAACTCAGCTGAGCCAGCCGGTGAATCAGCCATGAGCACGATGTGTTATGTGTCCTCGTCCCCCCCAGCTGCTGTCTGGGGAGCACAGCCTCCACCGCCCCCCAAAGCACAGCCAGCCTTCTCCCACGGGAGGTCTCAGGTGACTGTGGGGAGCAGCACAGCCCACGGGAGCCCTTGGAGACAGCCTCACCTCTGCTGCACCTTTGGCAAGGTAAGGGAGCAGAGTTAGGGGGCGTGTTAAGCCATGATTTTTGGTCAAAAATATATTCCTCTTTTTTGGAGTGTTACCAACTCCCAGAGGAGGCTAAAATTCTCCTTTCGGTTCCGAAGGACCAGCTGGTCTATCTGTCTTTCCTGCTGAGCCCTGCATTCCCAGTGAGAGGAGAACATCCTCGGGAGCCCAGAGGCATCCACCAGCTCCGGCTCAAGCTCTCTGCTGCACGAGCGGAGATGGGGCTGGGGACTTGCTGGGGCCACGCTGGCCCTTGCTCACCTTGAAAGCACCATGTCACACAGGCCAGACCTCTCCCCCAGCCCCTGTGAGGGCCAGTGGGATTTACACCTCTGGCCCTTGGGCTCAGAAAACCTGGCAGCACCCATCTAGCTCCCTAATTATGGAAGCAGGCACCAGCCCCTGGTCCCATCATGAACATTTTGGGATTGGTCTGCCAGGGGCCAGGACACAAGGTCACTTATTTGCTGCCTCTAATGGTTAGATAGAACATATGAACTATGTGAGCCCAAGGCGGAGGGGCTGCTAGCGTGGGAATTACAAACTGATTCCTAACTTCAAATACCCAAATACAACATTTTTAAGTTTCATCTTTGAGCATCTCACAACTCACTAGAAGCTTCTGGTTTGATTTTTCAAACGCTCCAGCACAGTTTGTCACAGCTTGTGGCCAACTCTGCTTTTTCTGCCTCGGAGTAATATGCAAGGAGCTCGTCACAAATCAAGACTAGTCCTGTGCTGGAAAAAACCCATGCTTTACACACAGCACCCAAGGATCATTACTATTGATCTGCCACCCAAAGCCCTGCAGGAGGAGAAGCATGCGATCTGTGGGTTGTGACAATCCTAATTTTTCTGCCAGTAACATGGGTACCAGCAAATGGGGTCTCTGAGTCAGGGGAGCTCCCCTGGTTTAATTCCCCCCTGGGCATAAGCCTGGGTCAGGCCCTAACCATCGCCAAAGCCGGCAGGAGCTCCCTGCTGAGCCAGTGAGCAGGTCAGGGAGAAGCACCAGCATCTGTGGAGGCTTTGTGCATTCTCCTGTTGACGGACCAGCAACTGATGGTGTCCTGGTGGTACCACATCTGAGGGGAGAACAAGACAATAACCATCTGCCGTGCCAGCAAAATCTTTTGAGGTAGAAAGCGGAATGTGTAGGATTGGCGGCGGCTCTCACAGCCCCACTGATGGCATATTCCCACCCTGGTTTGGTCAATAAAGCTTCCACACATCCTTCCCACTCCCGGACAGCCACTCTTGGGTGTTGAACAGCCACTCTGCTTTCAAGGTAAATGCAAGGCTTCGGTATTTCCCAGGGCTGAACGACTCCAGACTGACAGCCCTGGTAGCATTTTTGGGCCCAACACAACCTGTGAAGCTTGCAGGGGCTTGCTGTTAGAGTCTATCCCAAACCAGGCGAGAAAAACCATGAGACTTTCCCTCCTCCTGGGATCCACAGCTTCCTACCATCACCCTTCAGACATTCTCACCTTCACTACTGACCTCAGCGGGCTTGAACTTTAACCAGGTTCTAACGAAGAAAAGATGAATGATGAAAGAAGGGGGCTTGTGTCCTCCCTTGAGTGAGAGGACTTGTGTCCACAGCCCAAAACTGGGAGCGGGGCATCGCATCTTCTCTTGCTGTCGGGAAGGGAGCCGGGCGCTGTGTTGCTGGGAAGGATGCCGGTGGGGCTGCCGTTAGAGACTGTATCACAGTAACTGGTTTCCAGAGCCTGAATTAAAGTTTGTGTAGGCGGAGAGCATTTCCCAGCTGTAGGTGTCTGGCGTTGCTACCTTCCCATGGGGTTTCGTACGTGGAATTAACCCCTCCAGCCCCAAACAACGAATGCAGCAAGCGCCCTATTGCTTGGCTGGGCCACGTGCAGGTGTGGATGGAGGTCCCATCTCATGGCCCTGTTACCACCCCACTGCCATGGGCACCTGGTTTCACAAGGGCTTCCTGGCAGAGACTCCTAAGCTCCATTTTGTGCTCAGGAGAGGACATCCCCAGGGGGATGCTGAGACCTGCTCCCACATGTCCCCAGCACCACCCCGTTTCCTTCAATCCCCCCGCTCACGCCAGTCTCTTGTCATTCAATCTGTTCCCATTTCCCTGCTCTCCTCTAGGTCAGTCACCCCCTCTCCTCACCTGCCAACCCAGTTTTCTTGCTGTTTTGCCCCTTTTCCACTTTCTTCTCTCTGCCTGAGCCATTCTCTGTCTCCTGCCAACCAGCCTTGGGCTCCTCAAACCTCAGGGTAAGGACTGCGTGGCCAGACACTGTTCCACATGTTCAGGCAACAGGCAGCACTGTCCTGAGGATGGCTTGGGCACGTGCTGGTCACCGGTAGCTGGCTGGTGTCACCCACCCTGGGTTTCAGCCTACCACTGGGGACCACAGAGCTGAGCTGCAACGTCTCCCTGCTTCTGTCGAACAGCAGCTCAGGTGGCACAAAAGCTTTGCAGAAGCTTCAGCCAGACAGCTGAGTAGGATTTAAAAAGCCTTAAAAAAAAACTTCAGAAAGAGAAATAATATTTTAAATTAAGAATATTTTAAAACTACAGTTTACTTGCCTATATATGAAGACCAGGAGTTTGGGTCATGCTCTAAATCCATTCAAACTTCAGGATCAGAACTGCCCTGATGTACATTGACCTTCTAAAAGTCAAGCCTTTTCTAAACTAGTTGTTCAAATCAATACAGGACTGAAACCCCAGGAGGAAATATTTCCCCCATCCCTCCCAAGCCCCACCTCGGCAGAGCCTTTGGGGTTGTATCTTCTTTGTTTGTTCAGAAGAGGAGCTCGACTCGGGCACTTTGCTTTTCAGCCGCTGAAGAAGAAAGGTTTCAAATGGCAGGATGGAAACTAGCGCACATGATGATTACACTTTTTTGTTGTTGTTTCTTAGTGGTTCTTTACGTGTGATAAAGAATATACTCACCCATAACCACCTGGGCTATTATCTTTTCACCACCCTCACAGTGCCCACCTCACCCCAGAGACCTCCCGTTCCACCTCAGGCACCCCTGCCCCGCACACATTGCTGCCCTCGCTCGTCTTCTTGGGCCTCAATGCTGGGCTTGGCCAGTCGTGGACACCTCAACCCACCCACGGGGCTTGACGGCTGCAGGTGTTCCTGCCAGCCGGCCTTGGGCACGTGTCCCAGCCACGGCCACGTGTGGGTACAAACCAGGTAAGAAATGCAGCCACACACGGGTCTGCTCAGCTGCCCTGCAGAGGGTGAGCCCAGCCGTAAGGGCATCGACCTGCCTTCGGGCTGCAAAGCATCCAAACAAGATCCTTTTTATGTATTTTAGTGTAAGAATTATATCACGGTAGAAATTAGGTGCTCAAGACCAAGGAAATGGCAAGGTGCTTACCCTGATTAGCAGCTCTTCGTTGGTTACTGAGACTTAATTTTAGGAGTGGAAGTGAAAAGCTGACTCACCCTCCCTGACTACCTGCAGCACCGAGACAGGAGTTTCTGGCTTTGCTCTGGAGGCATGAAAAATACCAAGTACAGCAAGATTACAAAAATCATCCAGAGAAACAGCCCAGTTACAAACAGGGAAGAGTTGCTTGGCAGAAGCGAGACAGGAACATTATGAATTCATTTTAACTACAACAATCACTAGCAAATGGCTGGAAGGATGGTAGAAGCGCAGTGTTATTACACCGTGCAAAATTTGAGGTAATTTGTTCCTGGAATTTGCTTTGTTTCCCTCAGATTATTGAATTCACGAGATAATGTCTGTCTAGAATTCCTCTTGCAAAAAGAAATAAACAACCCACAAACCAAGGAAAGCAGTAAATCCAACTCGAATGAGCATTAAACCCCCTCAAGACATAACGTAGAGATGGAGCCACGAAGGCTCCATCTGCTCCTGGGCAGCAGCAGCCCCGCGTTGCCCACTGGAGACACCCACCTCATGGGTCCTGGCCATCCCGCACCCATGGGGGTCGGTGCTGCTCACGTGGGATTGCAGCTCTGATCTCCATGGATCCATTCCCGGGGGCTTAATTAAAAGCAAGACAGCAGTGCCTTTCCGACCAGGAAAAAGCCAGGTGAAACATGGAGGCTGCGGATGTCCACCACGAGCTGTCCCAGCCGTGAAGCTGGCAGCTGGGACATGGAGGACAGAGTCTTGGGGGTACTTGGACTCAAAGGTCAGCAGATGTTTACTGTCCAAAAGCGCGCTCCTCTGCAGCTCCGAGGAGGTGATTTTGCATATCACGATTAATTCTCCCAGGCATGTGAGCGCTGGATGGAACAATTACAGCTGTGGACAGTTTTATCCTCTTTGCCACGAGCAGAAAATGGAAGGGCTGCAGAAGGAGACAGTATTATATCCCAAATCTCCTTATTTAATAGTGGAACAAAATGTACTTTTATGCCTGTGCAGTTTGTAGCAGCAAGCCGAGGCTTTCTTCCTCTTACCCCAGGGTGCTTTCATTTGTTCTGCCAGCCCATTCCCCGTCAGTCAAAGGATATACATTATTAATGTACGGACTAAATGCTGTTCTCACTCATCCCTTTGCTCTCAAAAGCACTGCTTACATGAAGAGGACAAGGAGGATTTGGCCCAAAGATTTTAATCGTGTCACTCCGATGAATTGGTTTAACACAGATTTAAACGGGAAGCTTTTTGTTCTGATTTTTGTGGGTGTTTTAATTACTGAAGGGGTTATTGTTTGGCTAATTTAAATCAGCATGGAAGGGGAATGCACTGGTAGCTGCTTGAAGGAGTATCCCTGTAGTTCTGTCTGAAACGGCAAGAGATTAAGACTGAAAATACAGCTTTATAAATCATGATTATAAACAGCTTGGATTTATTTTTTTTAAGGGAAAATGTATGTGCAGAAAGAGATGGCACCTGCAAAGGAAGTTTGAAATTTTGGGCTAATCCTACTCCAACTGAAGTTGAATCAGCACGTAGGGTATGTTACTGACAATTCACAGCCCCATATCAAGGCATATGTGAATTGTATTTATGCAAAGCCACAGCCAAGTTAAGCAAGTCCAGGACCCGGCTGTTCATCCCCAAAAAGTAACTGTGTTTTGGAAAATACAAATCCAGCAGGACACACATGCAAGCAACACTTCGGATGAGAGCTACAGAGGACTAAGGTATATTAAAAGATCCTGAAAGGTGGACGAGCGATGCCACTAAAGATAAAGGAAATGGCTGCAAAACAGGGACCAGCTTCTTGTCCTGATGGACAAAATCTAAGGGTCAAACCCAGCAAGTCCTGCTCCTCTGATTTGTTCAGCATTTGGGCTAGACACTTGGGATCTCTCACACGGATTCCATACTGCCCGCTCTCGCCTTGCGCTGTGCCGAGGAGGAGGGCAGGTGGGCTGGGGATTCGTTTCCTCTCACACAAGACTTGTCTTTCCAGGCAGAAGGACACTAAATGAAAAATAAATGAGGAAGCACGAGAAAGAGGGGAGAAGCAAACAGGTTGGGCAGGAGGTGCTGGAAATTCTGCAAAGCCGATCTGCAAGGTGTTGGCAGCTCAGGGTTCACCGGGGGTAAAACGTGGAGTGGTAAGCCCTGACCTGGGAACTAATTACATTAAATTAATAGCGGTGAAACACACCCAAAGTCTTTAAAGAGCTGTCTGGTTTCTCACTTCAGAAAGAGGGCTGCTCAGTACCGAGCTGGTTTTAAGTGTGGGGAGAGCGGGTCAGGGCTGCTCCTGAGCCCTCCTCTCTGGGGCAGCTCTTTACCAGATGAACATTCACGGTGCAGTAAAAAGCCTACCTGGCCACGCTGTGCTGAAGGTCGCACAGCAGGTACAGAGCAGAGAGCATCAGGTGGGGGGGACCATGGATGTGCAGTCCTGCCTCGCTGCCCCGTTTGGTCCCAACCCTTCCCCTTATGTCTCTGACTGGCCAGTTCCCTGTCACTACAAAAGGTCACGTGTGACGGAGGGCAGGAAAGGAGAAGGAGGCATGGCAGAGGGAAATGCGGTCACAAAAAAGATGCCTCTGCATGAATTTGGATGCTAAGGGCCAAGGCAGTGAATCTTAATTAAAAAAGATATAGTCTGAAAAGCAAAGACCTTGCGGAGTAAATGATTAACTCGTCAAAGGAGCAAGAAAGCCCCTTATCTTCCCATGAGCTGTTTATCCAGCGAAGAAAACAGAGAGGCAGAGAAAGAGACGTTCCAGCATCAAGCAGATGTGACAACTTCTGTCAAAGCAAGATACCTATTCTGCAGGGAAAGGCTTGTCAATGTGACCTGAGAAAAAAGAATGGTGTGGCAAAGCAGGGGTTTGTGGAGGGGTTTGAAGGAAGGCAGCGAGGTCTAGAGAGAGGATGGTACAGAGAGAAGGTGAATATGAGAAAGCAACAGAGGAGGAGAACAATCTTCCAGGCAGCTCTCTGGATGGTTGTTCTCTAAGCGATGAGCAGCGCCAGGCAGCGTATGTGAAGGCTATACATGAGAGGAAGGGATGGAAATGTCAAGGACCTGGAAAAAAGCATTCCTAAAAAAGGCAGAAGAATCAGCAAGGCTCCAACTTGGACAAGGTGATCTAGATGGAGACCCAAACCAAGCCAAGGGCTCATGTAAAGCCCAAAGGGAAAGGCAAGACAGTGGTAGCAAAGGAGAAAGGAGAATGGGCAGAAGGTAAGAGTTTTCTTACTTCTTTCAGCAGTATGGAGCTACAGCTTTTGGCACGTGGAAATGTCAGAGAGAGGGGCTGAAATTTATTCCACAGTAAAGAGGCAGATTGAACAGTTATTGGGAGTAAAAATGGTAGCTGACTCATGTTTTTGAAGAGCAAAGACTTATACAGCTCTCCTAGAAAGCTGGCTGGAAATGGGGATGAGAAGAAGTCTGCCATAGGAACGGAAAGGCTAGAAAATGGTAGCCATTGGAAGACAAAAATAATATAAATAATGCTGGTTTTGATATACCTTCCTAAATTAAAAGAAGGGCTGTTTCTGCACAATAGGAATCCACAGATTGGGACGCACCTCTTAAAATAGGTGGGGTTTACTATAGCTTAGGAAAAACAAGAAATACCTACCTCAAAAATAAGGGATGTTTCCAGCACTCTGAAATCTGGTAACTAAGAAACTGAACCAAGGGTAACCATTGGGATTATTTGTTTAACGTCTCCGCATATCAATTTGCTGGAAGTGTGGCTTGAGACAGACCAGTTTCAATAATGAAGAATCTTGATTTTAAGTTAAATTCTACACCATCTGTTTCATTATAATCCGCTTCCATTCACTCTCCAGGTGGACAGTAATAGCTTTACTTGTTTTAAGAAGCTGGACAACCAACCTTCAGCAGGAATAACATTTCAATACTTTCTTGTAATCAGTTTTAGTAGCTAAGCCAACGAGCTCTTGGTAGAGCTTATACCTGCCTGAAGAGCCAGAGCCATTTGCAAAGAAATTCTGGGAAGCAGCACTCTTTTCGGCTGTGGAGTTCATGGCTGACCTTTGGTTTTTTGGTGGCACTTTTCGGTGTTCCAGTCCCTCTGTTCTATTCTCCCCTTGAACAGTGACTGCTTCGTTGGGCTTTCCTGTTCATTTCCTCCTGTGGAGCTCCCTGGAAATGGAAGGACTTCCCTTCTGTCCCTGCCAGCTCTATAGCATGTGATCTGCTGGGGTTAAATTCTCGTCAAAACATCCTTCATAAACACCCCTGCTGACAATGAAGACTCAGCATCAGCTTTGTCTAAGTTTCCATCCAGTTTTTCCCTTCCTGAGGCACCAAGTATACACAAGCCTGCTCAAGAGTACTTGGAGAGGTGAGTATCTGGGTAAGGATCCACGCACCATGTGGAGATCTGGTATAGACATACCCCACAACAAGGAGGGATCGAAGAGGAAAAAGAAATCACCCAAGCACTTAGGACATTCATTACCACATCAGTTAGAGGATGGCGTGTCAGTACTTGCAAAGTATCTGTCACAGGTGCCATTTAAAGCACAACCTCTCTGAGATATTGTTAGTTTACTGCCTTTAAATGGACCTTGACCATCATTAGCAATCAATCGATTCTGAACCAGCCTCAAGTGCTCAAAAGCAAACATTTAATGCAAGCAAACACACAGTGAACTCTTCTTACAGTCTCTGATTGGGATCCCACCTCTCCTCCTTCCCTCACACAGGGCATCTCTGTGTGACAGCTCATTGTCTTTGCTCATCTCCTACACAATTACAGACTCCCTGCCACTTCCCCGCACCCAGCCACAAGCTCCCCGGCGCGGGCACCTCCATTTGTCAGGCTCTTCCAGGGGCTGACTTCACTCACTTGGCCAGCAAAAGTCAAAGGCATGGTTTTCTGCCAGACTGCTGGGTTGACTTGGCTCATGAAAGTGCCCAAGAAGCACCCGATGTGGGTGATGCTGGGGCTCGCAGTTGGGAGCAGGGAAGAGGGAGGCAGAAGGACCACCTTTGTCCAGGGCAGCAAGAGCTAAAACTGGCCCTGCCGCGCACAGAACCAGGGCCAAAGCTCTGACACTGAGCCAGTTTGGTGTGGGCACTCAGTATCAGGTGCTTCGGCCTGAATTCTCCTTCCTGACTACAGAAATACAAGCACCGATGGAAATTTGTCTTGTGGTTTGGGCATTTCTCAGGCACTTCTCAGGTGTTTCTCTGGCGTCCAGCATTGCTGGAGGTTATTTCACAGCTCTAACCCACCATCCTCCCCCATGACGACACAGAGAGCCTTTCCTCTACCAGCTGCCTACTTTCACAAAGCTTACAGCGACAGGATTACCTTTAAGATACCTCCCTTTCTGTCAAATATTTCTGTCTTCAGCCAAGTGGTTTGATAGTTCAGACCTAGGGCCAACTAGACACGATGGGTTTCACTGCTCGTGCTGCTCCATGACCCTCATTCCGAGGGGCAGGCAGGCTGGTGCCCAGGAGCAGCAGCCCCACAAAGCACCTCTGCAGATGCCAGGTTGCTTCTATCCCTTCACAGCAGCAGAAGGTGAAGTCCGGCCACCGCCAACTAAAAATAGATGGTGCAATCAAGGTGGTATTAGCAGTTAGTAGTTTTACACTGGACAATTTTATTGTTACGTGATTGCACTCCTACCCATCCATCCACCCCAGCCAGGGAAGGGAGGGTGACACAGAGATCTTTGGGTGCTGAGAAAATGCCTGGAGCCACAGAGCAAGCAAGAGAGACAATTAATTTCACAAGTGTCTAAGAGAGCGGTTTCCAAATCTGTGTCCATGGGGCACAAGTCTCTGTGAGATCCAGAGTCATATTGCCCACATGGCATTTCCAATTAAAAGACTTATGATGAAATAGAAGGAGAAATTTTGATTATTGACAGTGCCTGTGGTCTAAAAACATCTTAGAACTTTATCTACTACAGTCTGTCTTAGTAGAGCGCTGTTTTCTCGGCCAGACTAGTGCACCTATCTCCTAGACACACAGAAATCCTGTCTTCTAATTGATATAGAGGTCAGTTAAACTGATTCTAGTAACATGTGATTTATAGATTTTACAAAGATGCTCAAAAGTAGCAGCTTTCTGCACACGCACGGGAATATTTAGCAAATGACAGAATTAAGTTCCTACTGACTTCAGTGATGTAGAATTCAATTATTACTTCAGAAAAACACAAGTGTGCTTTGTCTGCTTAGAAAGCAGGCCAGAAGCTGAGGAGTTGCCCTCGTTCGCTAGTGGCAGTTATGATCCAAACAGTGTCACATTATTTCAGCTGCATAATAGCAAATTCTTTGAATGATTTACTGCAGCAGCAAAGAGCAGCTGTGTATGATTTCTTAACCTTTCTTAACATCGTCCTTAATAAACAGTATTTCTTAGAACTCATTATGAAAAATTTTCTCTTTCAGCATTGATCTGGTAAGAGCTAATAGCAGCAGGCGCCCTTTAAAAAGATGTATCTAAGGATTAAGCAATTTTTTCTAAAATCACAACCTAAATTTACATAATACAGCAAGTGAAATCTAGTCATAAATGTAAATTATTTCCGCCTCTGTTTCTGCGTGGATAGAAAAAGGAGCTCCATTGCACAGAGACCATTCTGTTCAGTTCTCATAGGGCACACAGCCCCCTGTGACATGAAAACTGAACTGTATCACCTTCAGCAACAGAACGGGCTGCTGTGCTAAGCATTACTGTAACAGAAACTGAGTCATGACCGTCAGAATCATTCTGAATACCAGCAGAACTTATCTAAACATTTTAGACGTATTTTTTTTTTCAGAAGACATCATTCTTCAATTATTCTTTTGGTTGGAAATAAATACTCACCCTTCAAAAGATCCACAAATTATTAAAAATCAAGCAACTATTTCATTGGAAAATATGTAGTGACCATTTTCTGGTAAAGAAAACATGTACACCAAAAGGGACTTAAAACTATCAGCAGATAATGGCTTCTGGAAGTTGAAGGCACATCAGGAGTAGGAAGCTAAAAATGAAGGCCCATCCCGTTGGCCTGAGAGTATGCTGTGCAATTGTCAGGCATTTGTTTTCCAGGAGTACTTTCATTTTGCAAAGCACCACGTAAGACACCAAGGACGGTCTGGGCATTACCCTGTTACTGGAAAACAAGAGGTACAGCAGACAGACACCATCCACTCCCGCAAGGGGCTGGATGGCATCGGCATCCACATGGAAGAGAACAGACGGCGATGATTAAAGCTTAGGGACAGCCTTGAAAACCAGAAGTGAGAAGTCACTCGGGTGTTTACTCTAATTAGTGCTATATAGACTTATATATAGCATAACAGCCATTGTACATTCAGGAGATTTATCAGGCCAGCCTGGTCTATTGTGCCTTCTCTCACTGCCAACCTATGGGTAAGTAAATACTTAGCACAGCTCCAACTTTAACGAGAAGGTCTGCAGCTCTGGCACGTTTGGGACCATGAACTGATCAGGACAGAGTATATAGAGCTTCTGAGAGCTTCACGGTGGGAAAACTGTGCAAAAAAAATAAAGCTCCCAACAAAAAAACTAAAAAGGGATTTTCAAAGGTTGTGCAGCGTGCTGTAAATGTAAGAGTTAGTGTGGATCCTGAGAGCGGGTCGGGTGACTGGGTTTTAGGTGGATCAGAAGTCAACAAATACCAGTTTAATTATCAGAATCAAAAACCCGCTGAGGTTCTAAAAGGAGATACAAAGCCTATAAATATCCAGGGAAAGATAAAGACAGATTTGGTCTGAGATCCAGTAGAGACAGGTACGCAGACACTAAATACACAGGCACAAAATGGAGTGGTACCGAAATGGATCTGGGATGTTCGCAGACCAGGAACTGAGCGCAAGTCAATGTGATGCTGTTGTCAAAAGGCCAGCATCATTCCAGTGTGCATTAACAGCACCAACGTATGCAAGTGCCAGAAGTTAACTGTTCCAGCTACTCCGCACCAGCCTCAGCCAGCACTTTGGGTCACATTTTGGACCACGCAATTTAGAAGCACAGTCAGACTGCAGGGGATCCAGAGAAGAGCCCCAACAATCACTACACTTAGAAGACGTGACCTACAAAGAGTGAGTGATTCCATTTACTGGGTTTACTGAAGAGAGAAGACTCGAAGGAGAACGTGATAGTAATGTTCAAACAAGGGCACTATTTGCTGCATCAATCGCCAGTAAGAACAGCAATTGGCTTAATTTGCAGGATAAACTCCTGCTGCGACAGCTCTCCAGTTGTACAGTTCAGCAGTGGCACGTGCTGCTCACGAGGTCACGGGATGCTCTTCATTGGAAGCTTCCAAGAACAAGTAAGAGAAACGCTTGTTAGCCTTGGCAGGTTTGATCCAATCTCAGAGCGAGGAGATTGACTAGAAAACTTCTTCAGATTTCCCTTGCTTCACTGAAAGTTCTCCAGCATTTAGTGATGCGTTGCACACTGTTTGCAATTTTGCAACAGCGGCAAACAGGGAACACACAAATATGTTTGCCATGCGAAGTGCTGGATGGACCTTAGCTTGATATATTTAATGGACAGTGTTTTTCAGAGGAAAGCTGTGCCGTATTTCCTGAAAAACTCGAGACACTGCTTGACCAGATTCCTGCTGGGTAACAGTGTTGGGACAACTACAACATTCCTCCCGTCCCAGAAACCCCAATGCTAAAAGCCATATAAAAGAATTGTAAAATATACACCCAACCTATTTCACTTTTTTTTTTTAAAGTTACCAAGGTAATTCCCTCAGCCAATCTCTATTGTGCCTTATCTATATAAAAACTGTAACACAATAGATAATGTATTAAAAAAATGCCACATAATTTTCACAACAAATTGCAAAATTCCACAGACAGAACCTTACACCCTCCCACTGACCGGACTAGCAGAGCATCACTGATGCTGCCGCAGAATATGGAAAATCACATACCGAATACCAGTCCAATGCTGAGTTTTGGGGCTGAATTCAAGGTCTGCTGCAAAACCTGCAAGGTACTAAACAGGTAAACCAAAGGCCCCAAAATTGTAGACAGAAGCACAAGCTGACCCTTACGTTGTTTATGGATTCTGCAGGACTAACCCAGTTGGGAAGACCACGCTTTTATTAAAGCCAAATACTCCGAACTTGTTTTTAAGAAAATGGGAATCAACACAGACCTCAAGCCTATCAGTATTTGATGATAAAAGAAATTCCATTAGCTCTTTTTATCAAGATGGGAAAACAGTTCAATATAGTTTACAGAAATGCTACAAATTGCTTCATTACCGTGTGGCTTGCAAACAGCCTGTGGTCATTATGAGCTTTCCTTGAGCTGAAGTGGTTTCAGCTCAACAGCAAATGACCAAAAAGGGATAGTCTCCAGGGACGTTTCAAGAGCACTGCGTAAAGCCAACTATTTCCCTAAGGCTACATAGCAACTGCCTTCAACTTCTGTTTCAGACTTTTCACACAGCTTTTTGACAGCAAGAAACCAGCAAGCCTTCGAGATAGGTAGAGTGGAGGTACAGATACTCGCCTGAGTAACACAAATCGCAAAACTGTTCTCGATGACTCGGTAGTCCCCGAGACGGCCTCACCATAATCACACGTGCTAACTTTCACTCTGAGTATCTACAGTGAGACTTTCCAAAACATTTTAAGCCCTGCTTAAAATATTATTTCAGATGCCATTTAAAGAAACTCCCAGAGACGTGGGCTTCCAAAAATCCAAAATAATTTTTAAACTTGCTCCACAAGTACCCGTGACAGCTGAGCCCATACTGACAACGTGAGGACCCTTTACCTAAACGCTGCCCCTGCACAAAGATGAATCCTTCTTAAGGGAACAAGGCAAACTTTCCATGCCTATTTTTCTTTTCTTGTAAGGTCTGACAGCTTCAAGCTCCACAGCCAGGAAACCAACTTTGTAAGTGCAGTAATACTTGTTTTTAAAAGCAGGCAGGAAATATGACATTTTACATTTTAGTTTTTTAATTCTCTTTAATCAGACACATTACAATGCACAACTGTGTCTTTAGGCAGGTAACAGGGTGCCATCCTTCAGATCAGGAAGAGATGATGGAGAACTCCTAGTGCTTCCTCTGGCCTTTTAGGTACAAGGAACATTGCAGATGTTCTAAATGAGGATGATCCCCCCCCATTTAGCATAGCGTTCCCCCTGTACTTATAAAGCCTTTATAACAATTCAGTCACAGCTTTCATTTATGTTTGTAATTGAGATTGCAGCTACTGCAGCTAGGGATCTATGGAACTGAGGATCAACCTTGCATTCTAATACATAAAAAAACACCACTTCACAGGGTATTTTCAACTTGAGCATCATAAAGTTTTGAAAATAAACTCTAACTGAAGTTAACCATCCCACTAGCGATGCAGCTTTCCAGCTCTTCAGTGCTCATTAAGAGAGATTGTTTATGAAACAAAATCTTTTTATTTAACGCTACACAATCTGAATTGAAGGAATAGAACATATATTTCACCTCAGGACCAAGCTATAGGGATACATCCCAGAACACTTTCCAAAGTAAAACGAGATTACCAAATACCAATCAGTGCAAGAAACATCTTTATCCATTTGCACTCAAGAGTATTTTCAGACAAACTACAGCATCAGAACATTGAAGTACCTCTCCCCCATACAGCACAGCAGTCGAGAGCAGATTTCTTGCCTTGTGGGAGCCAGTTTGTCAGGATATATGTATCGATAACATTAGAGAAAAATAAATGAAGCGTTACATTCTGATGTCAGGTGTACAAGTGCAGTAGTGGATTACTCTCAGAGGAGAACAACATTATCTATAAAAGTTAAGTGGTATACAGGTTATCCTGGAGTGACTATAATACAGAGAAACTTTATGCCAAAGTAAGTATTTACAGAGATACTGTCACAGCAAAGAGGACAGGAAGCTAGTCTCACAGAAGTAGTTCAATAAAGAGCAAATGAGCAGACGAAGACAAAGGCTTTGACTTTATATAATAAAATACCAAGTGCATCCTTTAAGTGAATGAGTCTTTGAGACTATGGTCCTAGATTTTAGGAAGCCATTTGAAGGTCAGATGTACAGTCCTGCTGCGTAGCACAGGTTACCTGGACTGCCAGAATTTTTACATCCCTTGTAACCTCAGTAAATTGCAGCAATTCTAGTATTGTTACTTACTGCAAGGTCAAAACTAAAGTTCTTAAATAAGCTCCCTCCAAATGCCAAAGATGGGATTTTGTATAGCAGACCTTCTCTTCTAGCAACAATTCAGATGTTTCTCCACTACTTCTGTGCTGTACATCTGGGATTAGAACTGAGCCCAGAACACTTTACGGGTAATTATGTTTAGCTGCTGAAATGTTCTTGGCCAGAGAGTTATTAGCCAGCTTTTTCTTGTCAATGCAACTTTAATCACATCCGATTTCTTAAAGTAGCCATATTATTTTAGTTACTTTGGCTCTTTTCCAACAGGCTTATTTTAAGCTGGTTGTGAAGAAAGGTTATTAATGGCTGGCTGCTTTACATATTTCTTGAGGAGTTGCTACTGAAATAACCAGACGCATTTGTGGGGGAACACGTGTGGCTGACTGCTCAGAATATCATTAAAAATCTTTCCAAATCAATTTTTCGACTAAGAGCAGAGTTGCTTTAACCTAATATTTGCAAGCATTTTTCAAGCCAGTGTACCCAGAAGCATTCAATCCTGCCACCTCTCAGCTTCCTCAGCCATCTACCACCTATGAAGCGTAACAGGAGTCTCTCCAGTGCATGACTTCAAGGAACGTGATCCCTCACAGTAAAGGAATCCCATTCAAAATGGCTTGCAGTATTTGACTCCAATACACAGGACAAAATGCAGAGGGAAGTCTCATGATTCTCATGCAGCTCCTAAGGAGTCTGCTGCCCCTTGAGCCAACAACTCGACCATGAGTGACTGGGCTCAAGCAGGCAGCATGCTGAACAGTAAATCTGAGCAGCTTCCCTCTTCACTTCGGATTAATTTACTGTAATGTACATTACTTTCAGTGGAATGACACTGCTCGTGTTTTGGCAGGATGGGGAAAAATTCCACTTTGTCTTTTTTTTTATTTTATAAGGCAGATAATGCAGAAAGTTGAAACAGAACTTCTACAAGGATTTAATCTGTGATATTGTAAAATCAAAGTACTACTTTATTAAATGAGTTATTTTACACAATATGAACATCAATATAATTACAATTGTAAAAAATTTTTTATAACAAGTATGGACTGATTTTTCAGGATTTCCAAATAGGGCACAACTGTACATTTACACAGAATTGTCTTTGCATGAAGCCCAAGAGGGAACAGCATAAAAATATGAATGTTTCTGTAGCCCCTTCATTTTTGCTGATCAACAGTTTTAGAAAAGCAGCTGCAGGTTTGTTATGTAAGGTCTGACAGTAGAAGAGTCAATAGGTGCCATGATTTCACCTATAAAAAACAAGAATAACTCAGTTAAGCTGAACTGTTACCAAACGCTGCTTATGTGAATGAAATGCCATAATACTGCTTTTTACCTCATTTCAGACTTTTATTATAACGACTTTCAATTACAGCCTAACGACTGGCTATTGGGAAATCTACAGTCAATGCAGAGGTTAAGTTTTATATTTGAATAGAGAAAAGCAGAAAAATCTGCATTCACTTGCATAGCTTCAGGAACAAAAAGGCTCAATTGTTGGAAATAAACTAAACAACTATTTCCATTACATGTGTTGTAGCAACAGACACATTGTGTTTATTATATATATTTTGTTCAAAGCAAAACTCACATTTCAAAGCAAGAACTAAACAATAAAGTATTCCTACAACTCTTAAGGATGACCATTTGAAATAACATGAATCCCTTTTAAAACAACCTCCACACACAGTGAAACGCCCCAGCCATTTCACCTACGTATTAGTTTGCTTCTCCCGTGTAACAGTTCAAGAGTATAAATTTAACCTATGGTTATTTTTCATATTAAAGGAAAAGAAGCAAGTTTTAAGTCTCAGTTGCTGGTGATAAAAAAAAACTGATTCATAATATAACTTTGACAAACAATCATTTAAAAAAATTAAGGTAATGACCTGGTGACAACTTTACGCCTGAACATCAGCCAATTCTGGAGGAAGTGGAGTCTTAGGATGCTTGCTTTCAAAGTGCTGTTTGAAGGTCTTGGGATCCGGCATTTGTGTCTGATTAAAGAGAGACATTTAACTTTATGCACAGTACAAGAGCTAAATGACACTACAAAACCTGTTCCCCCCCCTACATTTTATTTCTTTTTCCTGAAGCAAATTGACTGCTCAATGACACCGCTTTAGTGACAGAAGAGCCATTAATTTAGCTGCAGATTAAGACAGAATATTTAACCTCAGATTTTCAGAGAGGTGCTGTTTAGCACTAGTATCACAGTTTTTGCATTTGATGACTGTATTATTCTTGCTAGAAAATCTCCCTACAGATCTTATACTTCCATGTTGGTTTGGTGGAAAACCTACCTCCTTACCGTTTTCAATGCCTAAAAGACAAACATTTATCCTTTTCAGAATTAAATCTTTACAAAAGCTATTTCTTTTGTTTATCAACAGGCCAAAGACTTATGTGGCATAGACTGATTCTCTACTTGGCACGAGCTCAGACCATTGCTACTGCACAGTTGCAGGCATCAACTGCCCGACATGATTGCTGCTACCACCTGATTTCACAAGAAGCAGAGCTGGTTACAAGTACTAAAGCAAGCAGCCCTTAATTTGGAATCTAATTTAAGACATTCGAAGTGACAAATCTATTCTGGGACTGACCATTTAAGTGAAAATAGCAAGTTTATCCTTCAGTTCCAAACCGAGCATGTTCAGAAAAACCAGCCAGAAGGAAAGTATAATTTGATTAGCACTCACATTTCTGTTCTCTTAAGTCATTTATTCTAGTAGAAGTTACTGTGTATCAGACTTACACTAGAGCTTTTGGCAACACCACTTTTCCTCTCTATGTTAACATCGATAACCAGTGATTCTAAGATGGGCCAATTCCATCACAATGAAAAGATGTTTGCATTTGGAGATTAAACAGGAAGTGTTTTTATACACCATACTAACAGCACACGCAGACCCCTGCAATTCAAAAGGCAAGGTAACTACCCAAAACAGATCTCTACATGACCTCTCAAATTTTCTTGTATCTGAGTTATCAGTACAGCTGAGTAATCTGTAAGCAAGTCACATAACATGCAAATGCTCACAGCAACAAGCTATACAGCCATTTAAGAAGTATTTTAGTTTCTACTATATCATCTTCTGAAAATTCTGCTCTAGGCTGGAAGACAGACCTGCCTACAATAATATTTTGTCTTACCCTACAGACAGTGCAGGTATATATCAAGGCAGCCTTGGCTGCAGCCTTCTGATCATGTCCTTGTTTCTTTTTTTGCTCAGCTTGCTTCTTGGCATTTTTCTGCTGCGACTGAATCTTCTGCTGTCCACGAGCCATATCTACAAACAAAAAGACGACATTTAGTCTACAAATGTGAGAAACAACTGCTGCTAGCTGACTCAGAAGCCATAACCAATGGCATAAAGCAGTTATGCGCTCTGTCCATAAGGCCTACAACTCATGTACAACAGATATCTGTTCAACCTCTTTACTACGTAAAGACTCTCTGGTTTTAGTATCATTCACACCAGAATGATTAGATGATTCTAAGGTTTCTTCCTCGACAAAGAGCATCAAGGTCTACTTTTGAAAAGTGTTTTCCATAGTCAGAATAAATGAACTTTCCTTTTCAGTTAACTGAAACTTACTCTCTAATTCCACAGGTACAGTAAAATTTAGGGGGGTTTGTTGACTTTTTTTTTTAAAGCTTAAGACCCAACCTTTATTTCTGGAACTTGAAACAGGTTCCAAGAAAGGCAAATCACGTATTACCCAAGCCGTATTACTGTCTTCTGCTGTATGTGCTTGTGAGCTGCTTTGGATTTGGAAGTGCCAAGAACAATAGGTCATCCCTCTTTCTTCAAGGCTATTTTTTCAGGTGGCCACTCGTTTTGATTTTCAGCCAACTTTAAACGCATACACATTTCTTAAAAAGAAGTAAAATTGCCCCCATCAGTATCCATGACTCTATACAACACAGCAGCATAAAGGAAGTAAACGCTATCGCCCCATGCCATTAGAAGGTCCACCACAAAAAGAAACGAGATACAAAAATCATGTTTCAGGGAGCAGCGGAACAGCACATTTTACAACAGCAACGCTCCACCTGCATGCAGCCCACTAGGCCACCCAATTCAGCCTACAGCCCACCCCCAGAGCAGGCGCCAGGCAGGATTTGGGCACACCAACTGCGCAGGCTTCAGAGCGTGGTTATATCACCCAGCAGCCCGCTTTCCACTATTAGCTTTCTCACAGTCCCTCACGGCCCACGCACAATCCAGTTGTGCGGCTCTCACAGAAGCACAAGGCTTACTATGCAAGCACAGGACAGCCAGCCAAGTCCATTGTTTTCAGGACAGCTAGTAAAATCTAACGTTCCCAGGAGGTTGGCTGGTTAGTCACTGCTTCTACAAGCAACCAGGACATTTGCTGTAAGTTTAGTATTCAAGAGACACACTGTGTGGCGACCACAGGTCCACCGTGCAGTCCTTCCCACAAGAACAGATGGCCTTCCACTGCAATAGGGAGAATGACCTATCCAAACAAAGACTGACCTACAGCAAATAGGTATGAAAAGTCCTTAAAACCATTATGAAAATGAATTTTCTATGAAATACCAACTACATCTGAAAATTCAGCAAGAATTTCTGGACATAAAGCATCACAGTGCTTAACACTGAGCAGAAAGACAGTCCCAACACACAAAACAGCTACTGCGAACTGAGAGGCACTTCTCAGGCCACAGTCCAGTTCTTTCACAGTATTCAACACCACCACATAGCCCTTTGCACAAGTATTACGCTACATCTTCAGTGTTCCCTCCTCTTCCCCCACCCCTCCTTTAGCTTCTCTAAAGGCGAATTTAGAGGTCTATATGGCTAACAAAATTTAACACAAGAAAACACAAATTCTATTAACAAGTACACAGAAATATACGTGCCACTGTACAGTTTCCATGTGATACAGCATTGAATAAAACTAAAAATATCAATCTATGTGTCACTGTATGCTAATTACCCTGAAACATCCCAGCCAGGTCCTCACACTGTTTACATACAACATGGCTAAACAAGAACACCGAATTAACACTGAATTCCCATTTAAAAAAAACCACAAAAAGAAAAGAAAGAAGAGATATTGCCGATAGCTTTGCATATACTAGAAGGAGCTATAGGTTTTATTTCAGTTCTATTTTACTAGCATTACAGGAATCCTCCAGAAGTCAGTGGGTTCCTGACAGAAAATACTCAGATGAAATAAAAAAGAATTATTTTCATAGTGTTTGCACATAACTTTGTATTTCAGTCCCTTGATAAGAGCCTGTTAAGTAGTACCTCGCAACAGCCAAACACACTGAACATGTATGTATTTGGCAACTGCTGGTTTTAGTTAAGACAAACAAGAAAACATGAAGATCTGTTTAAACATATCAACCCCTACGTGATGCCCAAGACCAAAAATCCAATATAAAAAATACTGCAAACTTAAATACTGCAAATTACACTAATACATTTGAAATGCACAGAGTAAATACTCAATTACTGGAAAAATCAAGATTATTTGGACTATGGGTATTCTAAGTGACAAAAGCGATCCCAAAGTTCATTGAAAAGAATGATGAGCTCATCTACAAGGCTAAATCTGTATTTCAGTTGCACAACACAGATAAGTGTTGTTTTCCCCTATCAGGCAACACCCTCAGAGAGTCCAGCAAACCGGCCGGCCGTTTTGAAATAAAAACGCGTGACCCCGCAGGAAGCCCAACACCACAGCAATAACGTGCTGCCAAATCCTAATGGCAACGGCAGGGGCATTACAAGGCGGCGAGGCCGGAGCCTCGCCGTAGGCAGATGCCTCACACGGGGTCATTTCCTTGTAGAGTAACCACAACCTGAGCAGAGAGTTTCAAGTCCTAAAACTGGACACCGACAGCTGCTTCCGCTGTCACTTCCAGGAACAAATGGCAGCTTGAGGTACCCTGGCGGGGCCGGGGGAGCGGCAGCCTTCGCCCGGCACCACGGCGAGGGCAGCCCGCGGCCTGGGCCCGGCCTGAGGCGCGAAGGGGAAGAGGGAGGCCGCGTCCCCGCCGGGAGGGCGCCGCGGGGCCGGGGGATGGGGCGGAGGCCGCGTCCCGGCCAGCACCACCACACGGCCCGCGGGAAGGCAGCCGAAGAAGGAAGCGGGTCCCGGCGCGGAGCC
>VXAK01021023.1:78596-172086 GCA_013399435.1 Arenaria interpres
GGGGCGCCGTCGCGCGGGCCTGGCCTAGGCGCGCGCGCTCCGTGAGGGGACCTCCCCCCGAGGGGTTAGGCCGCGGCCGTCGGCTGTCGCCAGCCTCCGGTCCCCGGGGTCCTCCGGGGGCAGAGCCAGGCGCGGGGAGGCTGCCTGGGCCCTGAGGAGGCCGCGCCCCACGCCTCGGGGGCCAGCGTCCGGCACCGCCGGGGGCCTGGTGCTCGGTAAAGGATGAGGGGACGGGGCACGGCCGCGGCCGGAGATGCAGCCGAGCGCTGGCCGCGCTGTTCCCCGGGGTCGTGGCCCCCGCTGAGCCGCCGGTAGATTCCTAACGAGCTCCGTCGGCTCTTGGCAGGCCGCGGGCAGTGCCGGTGGGGCCTGCGGTAGGCGCCTTCCCTCAGACCATCTCCCCTCTTCCCGGCAAGCCCTGCTGCTGGCAGCCACATTCCTCTGTGCTTAGCATACCGACGCAGCCTAAAAATAGTTGCTGCTCCTCCTCAGTGGAAGGAAAAATGGCTCTGGAGAGGCGGTAGGGAAGGGGCTGGAGATGAGGCCGCACAGGGATCCTGGAGAGGATGAAGTTCTGTTCAGGTGGCAGCTCACGCAGAAGGCCCATGTGGAGGCTAGAAGGGTTCGATGAATTGAAAGCAGAAGGAAACGGCCTGAGATGAGCAGAATTCGCTTCAGGTTGAAAGTGCTCTTGATCTACTGTGTCATTTAAAGCGAGGACGGCAGAGGAACGTCGTTTACAGGCTGTGTTCACAGCGTTACAGGCTGTGTTCACAGAGTGGTTTGAAAGGTATTGGCTTGCCTGGATAGAGGTGTAGGCAGGTCCTGTAAAGAAGGCTAAAGGAACGCTTTATTTTCTATCGACACTTTCATACATCCCAAAGGAAGGCTGAACGGCTATGCCTTCTCAGACTATACATCTGTTAGGAAAAGGAGAAATAAAGGCAGCATCTCTGCTCAGAGATAACATTCTACCACTCTTTGAGCAATTGCTGTGGCTTTAAAATAAGCCTGGAGTCTTGAACAGTTCTGTGTCTGGGGCAAAACAGCAAATGTAATAAGCTTACTGGAGGAATTACTAGGTGTTGGCTGGGCATTTTGCAGGAGCTCAGGCTAGGTGGCTGTAACGTTCCCTTCTGATCTGAGAGAGAAGAAAAGCAACCAAAAAAGTCCCCAAAGCAGTACAATGAACATTTTGGGCCATCGTTATGAGTCATGCCCAGAGCACGATAGCAGTTACAAGGAAACTGTATAGCAGATTGCTGACACTTAAGTCACTGGAAGTAGGTCTGGATGTGACAACATCTAAGACAGTCAAATAGAATAGAACTTCATTTGTTACCATAGGTTTTTACCGAACGTTCCTCTTTTCAGTGATCTCTTCTGTATTAGACTGACAGCACTTATACCTGGGCAGTGCAATGCAAAATGCATTCAAATGATCTTGTCAGTATGTTCTGCACTTTATGGAAATAGGCAACTATAAAAACCACTGAAAGTGCACGTGAGTGTGCTTGCAGGGCAGTAGGGAGAGGTGGGCATTTTGGAGCCTGTGCTTGAAAGCAGGTGGCTTTCAGAATGAGGTTTCGCTTTGATCAGAGAGAAGATTGCCAAGTGAAAAAGTAGCCTCTTTTCCTGGCTGATACTGTTTTAGGCCTCAGGTGTGGAACTGGAGATGGCTTTTGAACCTGGCTGGACAAGAACTTCAAATACAGCAGATTTCTTGAATGCGCATTGAGCTCTGGCAGGTCTCTGAACCTTCTGCTTTCGGTAGAATAGAGGATTCCCTGGCAGGAGAGGGGACCGTGGCCTTCCCTCTGGCTGTGCTGACCTTTGTCCCTTTGTGCTGTAGATCCTGGTCACAGCTTTGGTTCCTGTGTTGGCCAAATCCCAGCTCTGCAGTTTAGGTGCTTCCAAAGAGACTGTCAGGAAAAAAAACCCAGTGTGAAAGAAGAATACGAGTCCCCATAGTTGAGATTTCTACTATTAAGAGAATGAGGAAAATTCCCCATTCGCTCTGAAATCGCTTTTCAGAATTCATTCACTGCATGAAACGTACTTCTCCCACCAAAGGTGATATTTATTTCTGTGCACGTGTTTGCAGAGAGACAGGGTGGATATGGTGAGCTGGTGGAGAGGCGAGGCTGGTCTGTGTGCTGGATGCTTTGCATAGCTCTGACAAAATGAACCCATCTTAATTGCAGTTTATCGGACTTACGGACTTCCTCTGCTTTGTGTTGCTCCCAGAGGAGGTGAAGCAAGCCAGAGTGTATGAATGAAAGTATAAATAGAAGTTAAAATGAAACATAAATGCAAGCTTTAGACTGAAATATATCTTTTAATTGCTAGAAATATGCTGAGGCATTTCTCTGTGTGCTTCTTGTTTAATTGTTGTTTTCTAATTTAAAAACATCTCATAAACCCCACAGATACTACCAAGTATTCTGCATTAAAATAGAGTGAAAATCAAGAGCACCTCTCAGTAGTTAAGGGTAGACCAAGTGCAAGGAGTTTGTCATTATCCCCCAGCCAAGCCTTACAAAAACGTTTCAGTGGTTACGATTCACTGAAATCTGTAGCGACACCATAGACATAGAAACACACAGCTCTGTATGGGCATGGATAAGGCATTTTAGCTCTTATGGAGCCCCTAAGAATAGTCCAGGGTTGGTTTTTTTTAAAATACATTATTATCTTCTCACGATGGGACAGTCGATGAGGAACACGTCTCCAATTTAAGGCCAAGCATGAATGTAGTGAACAACATGATCAGAAAAAGCAAAATGCTGGTCTACTTGGGGAAAGCAGCAAAGCAAACGGAAAGGGGCGATGCTGTGAGGCAGGATTATTCATTAGTTTTTTGGGTTTTTTTGAAACAGTCTTCATTGTTCGTTGTTCTCATGCTCATTTCCCATCTCTTTGGATTCCAGCCCCCCATCATTTTCTGCTTTTTGCACGGGGGTGCAATTTCTGTCATTAGATCAAAATACCTGTTCTGCTCCACAGCAACTTGTTGACAACTTGAATTTTGTTGCAAGTCAGTTTGAGCTCTCCCCCCGTGTGTGACTGGTGTCCCCACCACAGCTCCCTGCTGTGAACCAGCTGACGCTTTGACATGTGTTATTAAACCCATGTTGAAAGCAGTTGTTCTGAGGTGCAGGTCAGGTTTGCTCACAGCAGCATAGGTGGGGCTTCATCTCCCTCCTGAGTCAGCCCCTGACCTCCTGCCAGGTCCTCCCACCACTGTTCCCTGCCATGCTCGCTGCCCATGTCTGCTTCCTGCTTGTTTGGTTCTGTGCTGGCTATTGATCCAGCGTCGCATCCATCGAACACCATCTCACCAGCCAAACGCTGGCTTGCGGCCGAGTGCTGCCCCTTGCCATTCGCCTGCAGGGACTATGCCTGCCGGCATCGTGTGCCTGGCTGTCGAGTGATGTTATTTAGTTGCCCCACCGTGACCCCTCAGCATGTCTGAAGGGGCAAGCAAAGGGAAGGGGACATGCCCTGGGCCCTGCAAGTGACAGAGATCTTCACTCTAGATTTTGTGGATGCAGACTAACGTTGACAAGAAGGCAGAACAGCAGAGATTGGCTTTGCAGTCGAAGGTCGTAAGACAGAATTAGAAGCCAATATCCTTTGGAAGGATATTCAAAGCCGATGCGATGGTAGATCAGAGTCAGTATCGCTGAATTTCAGGGAGGGGATGACATGGTCACAGGCAGAGCCCCAGACAGGCTGGAATCCTCTACAGTTAGTATTGTTTGATAAAGAACATCATGCAACAGTGCTTAACCTAGCTCAGGGGCCTGACAGGGTAGCCTTTTGCTCATTTACCCTTTCTCTGCTTTACGGACATTTACCCCCTCCCTTTCCCATGCATTAGCAAACCGTCCTTTTCCCTATAAATGCATTTTTTCACAACCAGTGCTCCAGCTCCCATACATCCAGTTCACGCCTCCCTGACACAACATTATCTCCTGTCCCTCTGTTGACCCTGGCTGCTGTGTTCTGCTTTTCTGCAGTGGGGCTGTGGGCACCTCACGGGCTTGCCCAGTATTGCTGTTGTGGCAAATATAAAAAAGTGTGAGATCTTAAATCGTGTATTTGGTTCACAGATTAAATAGATTTGTAGCTCTGCACTGGTATGAGATGATACCAAATCACAATACTGCAGAAAGAAATACTTAAAAGCAAGCGATGGTGTGCCTCTTTCTGCATGTTACTGTAGAACTAGGTGTTTTGTAGTGCACAGTATGCTGATCTGCAAGGTTTAAAAATGGAAAAAGAAGGAAAAAAAAAAAAAGAAAAGGAGGTAACAAAATGAGAAGGAAAGCCAAAGACTGCGCTGTGTTTTGGAAGGAAGCCGGCACAGCAATGCAGCTCTCTTGGCAGGGCTCCTCAAGCTTGCGATACCCTTCCACTTCCGCATGAGCTTTGAAGGACCAGCCCCGTTAGCAGCAATGCAGCATCTTTCCCTAGTTTGCCTGCTGCCTTTCTGAACAGTCTTCTTGTTTCAGGGACACCTGATAGGTGACATCCTCCAGAACAAGGACAACCTCACGTGGTGTCCACCATATTGCCAGCCTCCCTGTGCTGCTCACCATACTGGTGCTCCCATCGGCAGATTTCAGAGGCACATAAACAAGAGTGACGTTATCGTTCCCAGCAGGACAATTCCCCCATCTTCCACACCCCCAGTAAGCTGTGAGGGCCTGCTAGCTGCCCACACATTTGTTAACCTTTTCCAAAAGTTGATGAAACCCTCACTTCTACCTCACCCCTATCATGGGCCTGGAATCCCATGCAAGGAGGCAGCCTATGGAAATACTTTTGTCACCAAACCTTAAATTAGGACAAAACCAGGGAAGGGTGTCCCAAAGCTGATGGTAGGTTGTGCGGTGTTGGTTTGCTTTTGCTGGCACAGAGACTACAACTAATTGTCCTTTCTCCCTGCTTTTTTTTCCCCTCCCATAGCTCCTGATCCTTTGTGGCAAGCATGGACAGAGCTACTTCAGTGACCACTCCTCTCCATTGGAAGGGCAAAACAATATTCAAGGGAGGATGTGATACGGAGCTGCCCACATCCTCTGAGAGACAAAAAAAGAGAGAGTTTGAGTAAAGAATGAAGAATGACAGCGAGGAAGGCAGTCAGAAGCTTGGAGATACAGGCCCTCAAAGGTTGGCAAGGCATGTGCACCTCCTGGAGAGCACGGGCAAAGACTGCCTTGTGACCTCTAAGTATTTTTCAGTCTCTTCTCTTTTAAATCCATGTTGTTGGATGTGACTTTTGCTAAAAACAACAAGGCGCAAATGCCTTTCTCAGCATGTCACAACTTTTTTGACCAACCCACATAGACAAACTGGAGACCTTGAGAACATACGCTTCCGTTCTGTATAAACAGTTTAAAATAGATTTTAGCTTTGCACAGCATTATGTGCAGTTACTATTTTTAAATGCACACCAATTAATCCGATGTGTTCATTCCTTTTTTGCGTGTGCCCTCCATTCATGCTTTTGAGTCTTGTACATGTTCAAGTCCCGATCTTATAACGAAAACCAATATATCTGTACGTTTTTAATTAATTTGGAATAATCCAGACGTCCCTCCTCTCCACCAATATAGTTAAATATATGTATAAAGCATGGAAAAAATCCTTGCGCTATGTTGTGCGCATTAAAACGTGCAGCAATTATGATTAAAATCTCTCACGAACATGCCAGCACTGTTGACGACTTGCCTCTAGTTTCAAGGAGGGCAACACATCCCTCCTTCTGTGTGGCTGCACGTCCCAGAGATGACCTTATGTTGAGGTGGCTCAAAGCATCCACCAGCTCTGCTTGCTTCCTTCTTCAAGGCCACCTGCAAGCTTCCACCCTCCTACTAGCAAATATTTTAGTATCTGCTTATTGTACCTTGCAGAAGGGGCAGTTACTTCTCATCCCCAGACAGACTCTGTGTCTTCTGGTCATCCACCTCCAGATTTCACTGCTGTCCTGGAGCTGCTAAGGAAGCTCTTCCTGCTGTCCAAATAGCACGTGAAATCTTGCTGGGCAAGGAGGCAGAGGCCAAGGGTGCATCCCAGAGTGACACATCCCAGAACGAGCACGCAGGGAGTCAGTACACAGGAAAGGGCTCTGCAGCTGCAGGACGTTCCCCATGGAAGGAAAGCAGCCCTGGACATCCAAAAGTGCCACACACGCACTGCTGGTTTCCCCAGGTCTGCAGTGCTGGCTCAGCCCCAGCAGTCTGCTGCTTCAGGAAGAGATCCACGAGAAATATCTGCTGGATTTCAACTTTTTCCTTCTCAGGTGCCCTGTTACACTCACTTTGAAGTCACTGTATGACTTCAAGGCAGAAATCCAAAGAGCCTGCTGCGAACCGAGCTGTGAGGATTGCTCTGATCGCCAGCGTTTCCTGCCAGCTGCTGACAGCGCTTTGAACATAGTGAGGTCTAGCTCACAAACACTGGTGGATAAATAGGTCCTGGCAAGAGAAATCAGGGGAATGATTTGGTTTGCACCAGGCCACTGGATCCCTTTGTTTTCTGCAAAGATCCCAGAGTGCGGCAGCAGGGCAATGCGCTATGGGATGCAGGAGCCGAACAGAACACGCATTTCGGGAAGCAGCCAGCAATGCCAAAAGACTGCAGCTATGTAAAAGCAAAAGACATTACTTGGGGTGCGGTGAGGTGGAACGTACGTGCTGATTGTCAGAATTACTGCAGCTGAAGTTACCGTGGATATATGAAGCCCACAGTCATGTCTCAGTAGATGCTCATAAGTTTACTCTTAAGACAGACTGCCACGGATGGAGGGACGGAAATCCCTTTTCCTGCTGTATGGCTGGTGTCTGAGCAGCACAGGCAGAGGGCTCCTTTTTCACTCTGTCCTTTAGCCTGGCTTTTGCTTGGAAACTACAGGAGAAAACCAAGGAGGATGAATTATGCTGCTGTGAAAACACTCAGTGCACATCTCTAATCAGGCAAGACAGAATAACACTTAAAGGAGAGTCCCAGAGCTGAAAAGAAACAAGAGCTGGTTATGGGGTAACATTAGGTACAGACTTTTGCACATTAGTATTTATTAGGCTAGAAAAATTGAAAGCTCTCATTTAAACTACCTGATTGGGAAAAAAAAATAAAATACTCATTTTAATCTGACTGCTGGTCTGTAAAGCTGATTTGAAAAATTGTGCTGTTGCAACTTGGCTAAAAAATTATAATGAATTGAAGTGGAAATGCCTGGTGCTGGAGACTTGCCTGTCTGTTCCAATGGGGAAGTGTCTTTTCCAACGCTTCCATGGGCAAAAAGACCAGGATAGAAAGCAAAGGCCTGATCCTGCTCGTGCTTAGACAGGTATAGAGCTTCAAGCCCTGCCGGCTGCACTCCCTCCCCATCCCCAAACCAAGACCTCCCCTTACCATCGTGCACCTGAGCCTTCCTTCTCCCACATCTCCAGTGTACCCTTCTCAAACCAGCTGTCCCAGCTTTCCCTGGCACTGTCCCTTGTGTCCCAGCACCCTCAGTAACAAATAACTCCAGCTGTGCAAATCTCAAACAGAAGGCTGCCAGCACAGCCTGAGCCCTTTCACACTTCAGCTGTTCCCTATTTAAAAATGTGCACCTTTAAGCAAGATAAATTTAGACTGGAAATGATCTCCCAGCCTTGTTGCTTCTATATTTTTCTCTGATACTGTAAAGAGTTCTTTGGTGAGAGAAATCTTTTCCTCAGATATTTAAAATCAAGATCAGATCCGTTTTTTACCTTTCTCTCTGATACTGAGTAGTGCTCTGCTAAGAACGGGTCCTCGTGGGACCAACGCTAGTAAAAAGGCTGGCTCTGAGGACGGCTTCCCATCTACAATTACTTTGTGGGGTTTTGTATAGTCAGGTCTCAGTCTGTTCCCATGGTTTCCGTTAGTTTGTATAAAAAGGACACCTGTATTTCTCACTTGGCTTCCCAACACTGTGCTGTGGACATGCAGGACTTGAGTGGACATTCACACACTGCAGAGTCAGCCTGCTCCCCAGAGTAAACAGGACCTCACTGGTGTCCAGCAGTCCTGTTGGGGCCACTGTCCTGACTGCTTTACTGGGCGCCCAGAAATCCCGAGGATCTTCCGCAAATCTTTCTCTGGATGCCCCTTCCCATACGCCGGGCAAAGTTTCCACAGAGAAAAAGGCAAAGCCTGATGTTCACTACCCACTATGCATCTCCTGACACCACCTTTGACTTGGAAGATCCTCCAGCCTGTGGAGGCTTCCAGGCTGTGCAAGCAAAACAGGCTGATGGAAAGGCTCAGGCTGATGTAGCTACTCTGAAGCTCCAACACCTTCTTCCTCATAGCTCCAACCCCTCGCAGAGCCTCGCTGACTAATTCTCCTCCCAGGCACTGAAGCTCTTAACTCCACTAATTAGACCTTGGCCTGGGTCAGGAAACGACCTTTGTGCTCTGTGCAGCTCGAGAGCCTGTGTCTCTCCTTGCTCAGAGGCGCTGCGGAGGGCGAGGTGCTTGGGCAAACAGTGATGATAAGGGGAAGGACATATGGCTTTGCTGGCTCAGCGCTGGAGGTGGCTTCTTACCACACCCGCCTGCAAAGAGAGAGGAAATGTTTGTCTTGGGAAGGAGGAGGAGGTGGAAGGAGCCACCCTCACGCTTAGCACAGCCCAGGCGAGAGAAAAGGCTTTGGTCAAGTCGCTGTGAATTTGTTCAGGGCTCTCGGGGAGAATTATATGACAGCACTGTAGAATCGGTGAAGGGCACAGCTGGCAGGCTCACTATTCACCTCTGGTTTTTCTGATCCCGTGGAGTGCAACACCTTCAGATGCTGGATCCCCTGCCCTCGGCTCTCTCATGATGGGACGGTCTACACTCTTAAATCTCAGCGGTGGCATTAGGTGTCCCTGCCCATGGCAGGGGGTTTGGAACTAGATGATCTTTAAGGTTCCTTTCAACGCAAAGCATTCTATGATTCAATGTGCCTGTAGTCTGGGTGTGCTGCACAATACGCAGAGATCCTGACACATCAGCATCCTGCCCTGGGCGAAGCCATTGTGGCTGTGGAAACCTGTGATCACTTCAGCCAACAACTTTCTTGGTGCAAAATATTTGGTTTTAGCAGTTAGGACAAAGCACGATGGTGAGAGGGTATTAAACCAGTAAGCATACTTGCATGTTGTGTCTCATCTAGCCTTAGTGAATCCTGAAGAGTTTTAGGTGGGATTTACTGGAGCAGAAATGAACCCACTTGATCACACGGTAGGAAGCCTGGTTGCTCCTGAGTGCCTGCAGCTCTTCAGCTCCTGGTGATGAGGGAGACAGCAGGCTGTGGCATTGAGGTAACTTGTCCTGCCACAGTCTAGTAATGGCCCTTCTGACCAGAAGTGTCAGGTGGCCTCTAGGAAAGGCCTCAAGATCCCATTACTCAGATGCCACGGGGGAAACAGCTGTTCCATTGTGCCATGACAGAAGGACCACGGCGATGATACCCAGCACAATATTGGTAATCCTCAAAAAGTATCCAATATCCATTCTTCAAAGAAAAGGCTGAGTCCAGGCTGGAGAGGCCTGGTGTTAGTGAACATGTTGCAACCTGCTATGAAAGTCTCTAGAGAAGTTAAGCCCTGACTCCTCTGGGGTAGCTGCTGTCCCATAAAGTCTCCACTGCTGCCCTTCAGGCACTGGTTTTGGATGGGGCTCACAGCAATGGAAGGGCACACGTCACAGCAGAGCCTTAGCCAGCCCTACTCTGAATAAACCCAGAAGTAGTATAGTAGTATATCTGGACAGATAGTTCCAGCTATGAATAGCATTATTCCTTAACACCTAAGGAAGGTGCTGTACCTTGAATTTCTGTACTTTGATTTGCTTGCAAGGCATCCTTAGAGCTAACCCTGTGTGATACGATGGGCTGCACCGCGCGCTAGCGCTGACGTAAACAGCTGTGTCAGCATTAGGTGCAAATGCTCAGACAACAGCTGGAACTGGCCTCGTCTCTGGTTCTGCTCTCTATTTAATGAAGTCTTACGTATGATATAGAAACACTGGGAGCAATCCAGCCCACCTCTGCTGGTTTGGATGTCGTTGCCTGTGTTTGACTCTTTCCAGAAGGCCCACAAGTGAATTTAAAAGAGACGCAGTTGCTCATTTGCAGCTCGCACATGGTACAAAAATGAGGTACCTGGCCCTGAGCTCCTCATCCGCAGGACGTTTCACAGCTCTTGACAGCTGATCGCTGCGTTTTCCTGCCAGCTTCTCTTCATGGTCTGCTAGCTGCTGTTTTGGAGATCAAACTTGCTCCTTGGCATCTATTCAAGCTATAGAGTCCAATTTATTTCTAGCACAACATCCGCTGGCTTTGCCTCTGCAGTACGATGGCCCAGCCTGTGCAAGCTCACTAACTCAGAAGCAGCTTTGATTTCTTTTCTGTTGCCAACAGACAGAGGCAGCAATTAAGATGATGACTGCATTTTTAAGGGTTTTCTCTTCAGAAGGAGTGTAGCACCCTGTGATCGGTCCCCAGCAGTCTCTCCTCTCGCGGGGAACCTTTACATACTTCTGCTGCAGAAATGGAAGGGCTCAGCTGAGCACAGGGCTCCCGGCTACTCCGGAGCTCCACTTCAGCCTTGCATCTCACCCAGCTTTAAATTCTTTCCATCGGCTTTATCTTAACCTTTCTGTTCCATACACAATGTTATCAGAGCTACTTAGGCTTTACTGGCACGTCTCCTATTTTAGTAGTTACATTTTGTTGACAGGATCAGGCTGGTTGAGGTAAATTGGCTTGCTCAGAGCACAGTTAGTGACACGCACACGGTTGGTCTGACCATATATTCTCCTGCAGCGTTTTCCCACGGAAAGGAGGCTTATGCAACCATTCCGTCTGTCCCACCAGCAATTTTGGGCCCGTTGGCTGATTTCAGTCAAAATCTGAGGGAGCAGTTAATCAGCAGAGGCAGCCATCCGTGCACCGAGCATCCTCCCCGGGCCCTGCAAGCTGCACTGCGGGTTTTGCTCTCAGACACTACAGAACCCGCATGGAAGAGACACTGCATCCCACCTGCACAAATTCTGGTGGGAGTTTGTGTCCTGCTGGACACCAGAGAATCCAACTATAAATCCATGGGAAAAGATAGATTAGCTGTGCTGCTCAACTGCTTCTTAACTCTTTTGGGTGAGGCTTGTTGTGACGACTAAGAGCGCTGGCACTAAATTCAGAGAAATTCTCAGGTGACCTTATAGTTATCTGCATGCTGAGGGTATCTGCAATTGCCCAAAGCTGCAGCACAAAACAAACAAATGAGGATCATCAGCAAATGATGTCAATGTTAACCAAACAGTGGTGCTATAAGTGTATGGTGCACTGTAGTGATAAAAAATTACCAGCCAGGCTCCACTAGGAAGGACTTATGGTTTCCAAAGGCAGGACAACCCAGGTTGGTACCCAGAGAGCACCAGAGCAGAAACATCTGTAGTGACAGGACAAGCGGTAATGGTTTTAAATTGGAAGCGGGTAGATTTAGATTAGATATCAGGAAGAAATTCTTTCCTGTGAGGGTGGTGAGACACTGGAACAGGTTGCCCAGAGAAGTTGTGGATGGCCCATCCCTGGAGGTGTTCAAGGCCAGGCTGGATGGGGCTTTGAGCAACCTGCTCTAGTGGAGGTGTCCCTGCCCATGGCAGGGGGATTGGAACGAGATGATCTTTAAGGTCCCTTCCAACTCTGACCATTCTATGATTTCCCAGCGGTGAGTGCTTGGTCCTTCACTGGATCTGCAAGAAGCATCACAGGTTGCTGAGGAGGTGGTGTCAGCCTGCTGGTGGGGGAGTTTTATGGAGATGCAAGTTATTGAAGGGAATATAGAGCAGAAATCACACAGTAGCCTCACAGCAAAATGGCCCCCTTCCTCAAGTGCTTTCTGTGGGCTGTATGAACAGGGCTGGTGTTGCAGGGCGAGCTGGTGAGCACTGGGCGCTGTGGACCCTGCTTCCAGGGCGGCCAGAGCAGAGGCAGCTCAGCTGGAAAAACTCCTCAGGTAATGGCCAGCGAGCCTAGCTCATCAGAGCGGCAATAGCAAGGAAGGTACGTGGTCCCCGGGCAGTCTAATTAAGATCTACTGTAAAGATGGTCTAAGCTGACCTCACTCACCGTCATCCGGGAAACCCAGCACGTGGTCCCAGCCCAGCAGCACCCCGTGCAGGAATGAGGGGCTGAATAAACCCGGGTTTCCCTGGACTTTGTGCTGTGTGGTCGGGTGCAGCAGCGTGAGCTCTCATCACAGCCTTCCCTTTGGGGCACTCAGAGGGTTGCCCCGGCAGCAGGCACACAGAGGGTCTTTTGCGGGGGTTCTCTGCTCTCTGAGCAGCGATGAGCTCATGTTGACCTCCCTCCCCCTGCCAAATGGGGGAACTAAGTGGATTATTCTTCTGTTTTATGTGCTTTTTTCCCAAGAAACTAATAGCAAAGCCGTATTGCTGAGTTATCACACGGGGCAGAGTATCTTGCAGCTGTGGTTTCAAAGTCCTTTGCAATACAGGATGAGACTGGGTGTCTGCATGAGCTTCCTTTCCTCCAGCAGACGATCTCAGCAGTGGCAGGACATGCTGGGAGTCCAGCAAAAGGACACTCAGGAGCTTAACATATATATACACACACACATATGACCCTTCTACTTGAGGCACAGTTCTGCCAGGAAGCAAATCCCCCAAGTACACGGCTATAGGGGATGCCATTCAGTAATGTGACTTCTCCAAAATGGGGAGCACAGAGCTGCGGTCTGTGGGGGTAAGTTGTATTCTGGGATTCCCCCAGAAGCTTCTCTAGGACCCAGGTTTCTTGGGGTTTGAGAAGATGACTGCTGATTCCTGAATAAATTCATGTATTGCTTTCCTTCAGGATATTAACATGCGTTAGACTGAAGAGCTGAACAAGCTCAATTTTTTAACTCATTAGCACCAGATATAAATCTGGTCAATTAAAAAGGCAATAAATATACGGGCCAGGTGGGGTTGGTAGGGAGTTGGTTTGATAAAGTGCCAATTTGTATTGCAGCAGAGCTGTCTGTGAGCATCTTCTTGGCAGTCATCACTTCACAAGGAGGCATAAAATAATTCCTGGCCATTGCTATTATTTGCCTCACCTTTTTGAAATACGTGGTGCTGGAAGGGAGCCAAGACACGCACTTTATTTTCTGCGCTTCTCTTGATTGTTTTTAATGTAAATAAATAACCCTCTTAGTAGCTTATCCTCTTCTACTCAGGACAGTTTTTACATGACAGTTACGCGGGCTACTGTTCAGTTGTTTTTTTCTTTTGCCTTCTTTTTCAAAACCCACAATCCCAGCGCTGAAGAGGAGCACAGCCCGGGCGCCTGCGATGACACCCGCTTCCTTCTGCCACCTCGCGGGCTGCGGCTACAGTACACGGAGCGCGGGTGGCTTTTCCAGCACGACATATGTTGTTTTCCCGTCATGTTTAATGAAAGATCCCATGATAACAGGAAACATTACGCATCGCCACTGCTGGGCATGTCCTGACGCTTCCGAGAGGAGTTTCCCCTCCCTGCGTCAGAGCTGTCGTAACCAGAGGCACCTCTCAGGGCGGTGACGACATCTTGAATGGTTTAACCTTGTTATCGCAGCAGATGAGAGACTCACCTTGACTATTGCCAGTTTGGTTGTTTGTTTTAAAGTTTGGATAAATTTATTATATGTGCAAAAAGAGCACTGTTGTCTTCCTCTGGGATACCAAGGAAAAGCCTGTACTCAAGCATTTTTGGGCACCAGTCCCTTCTCGCTGAGAAGGCTGCCACTGAGCTGCCGCCTTCTTTTTAGAGAAAATGTAACCTCTCAGCCCAAAGCAGAAATGCAAACTAAACAGCCAAAGCATTGCTGGAGGAAAAGATGCCAGCTTCTCTCTGCAGAGCTCTGGAAGCTCAGCCCTAAACCTCCTCAGCCGGCTCAGCAGCTGCCCTTGAGGGCCAACTTCTGACACCGTATAACCCTCTGGTCTCAAAAGGCAGGAGGAGATGCCACTATCAGAAAGGCTGTAGCCATACATGGGCAGAAGAAATGAACAGGGAGGAGAGACAGGATGGGGCACCTTGTCACAGGTAGTGGTTCCCTGAGGCAAGAGCACCTGCTCGCAGCTGAGCTGGCTGGACCACGCAGCCCTGTCACCACCTCACACTTGAGAGCAACCACAGCTGAGCTAAACCTACGGGAAAAGGCAAGGCAGGTGGGTTATAAAACTAAAAGCAGACTCCAAACCAGACTGCTTTAGAAGAAGGAGTTTTGTTTCTCTTTGCATTAAATATATAGACTTTGGCACTAGCTCTCACGGGTTAGAGATGTTCAAAATTATATGGCTGAAGGAAATACTGTTTACAGTGTAGCACAACAAAAGACAGTTAGGACAAGCATCACAAAAGAGTTTTTATCCAAGAGTGGAGCAGTTTTCAGCAGGAAAATGTGGAGTGTCATAACCTGATGTGTCTTCTGGTAAAACTGAACAAGTACCTAAAGGGGACCTACAGGAAAGATGGGGAGGGACTCTTTATCAGGGAGTGTAGTGATAGGACAAGGGGTAATGGTTTTAAACTGAAAGAGGGGAGATTTAGATTAGATATTAGGAAGAAATTCTTTGCTGTGAGGGTGGTGAGATGCTGGAACAGGTTGCCCAGAGAAGCTGTGGATGCCCCATCCCTGGAGGTGTTCAAGGCCAGGCTGGATGGGGCTTTGAGCAACCTGGTCTAGTGAGAGGTGTCCCTGCCCATGGCAGGGGGGTTGAAACTAGATGGTCTTTAAGGTCCCTTCCAAACCAAATCATTCTATGATTCTATGGTACGATCATTTATATTTATATATTTGTGAGCCATGCTAAAAACATTATTGTTCAGAGTAACTGTCTCTGGTGAATAATTTGTTAAAATCTTAAACCACATTAGACATATGGCTATTTCTCTCTTAACAGAAGTGGCTATATAAAGCTCAGAGAACACACATAATCCTGACTTCAGAAACACATCGCAGTGCAAACGTTCCCTGCTGACACTTGAGGAGTCACTGATAGCACCTCCTGGTGACCCATTTACCCTGCCTCCTTGGGAAATCGCATGTCCCAGAACAGAAATGTTTCCATAGAAGCATTCAGCTTCCTGCCCAACACATCTCAGCACTACGAGCAGTCCCACTGCAACCCCACTGGCTCTCCTCAGCCCCCCAGAAGGTGCCTGCCAGGTGTACCTGACCTCAGCATGGGAGAAGACCAACACAATGACCTGGAGCCAGAGCTGGAAGCTGGTGCAACGCCTGCAGAAAGGGCTGATGCGCAAGCGGGTCTCTGCGGGGAGGCTTGATTCAGAGAGAACTCATCCATGCTGATGCCGTTTCTCTTTAGGCTACTAATTAGTGCAGCTCAGCGTAACGTGCTCTGCTGACGCAGTCTGGAGGTTTGGCCTGTGCTGCTTCGCATCCCGCCTGGTGGAGGTTTCTGACCTGGTGTGTTATTTGCTGTTCTTGCTCAAATGCACCCTCCAGCCAGTGCAGTACCACAGGGCTTGGCTCTGCCATGGTACCCAGGTTGGACAGAGATGCCAGAGATGATGTTGCCATCTCATGACCAGCCCTTGTTGTAGGTTGATGGCCCCAGCGGGAGCAGCAGAGGGGCTCAGTTCTCCCTGCATCCCAGCTTGTGCTGTGCCAGGCTGGCGTAGCTGGAAATCCCAGCAGAACAGCGCGTATGTTCTGCATGGAGATAGCCCTGCATTTGCAGCATTTGCTACTCTTGGTTTCTGGGCCTTCTCCCTTTGTCTCCCAAGGCCCACGGCTATGTGCCAGGGAAGGCATCCCATGGAGACAGGCATCTGTCTCAGGGGATGGACAGATAGAAAGTCATGCAGATAGCTTGAGAGCATCTCTGGACAGGGATTGTCAAGCAAATGGAGAAGTACCTTCATGGGAAAGAAACCTTTCCTCAAGGGGTTGAAGGATTTCTGATGGCTTGGAGACCATGCACCCCAGCTGGGTGTCCTTACAGGAGCGTCAAGGAGCAAGAGAGGAGAGAGGCTTGATAGGGAGCAGCAAGGAAGGAGGAGGATGAGAGTGGAGGGTAGAGAGCACTTGAGGAAAACCTATGATTGACTGACTCACAGAAAATGGAGCTACCTCATAACGTGAACTGACATGGTGCTCCTTTCATGTAGAGTGAAATAGCTGAGGGCTCCATCTTTCTGTTACACAAAGATGCTGATTTCCAAGGACTGGAGCTTTCTAGGGCAGTAATTAAGCTTTAAATAGAGAGATCAAATGTAGAATATATATTTCATTAGCCTTGACAAAGCACAATCTTTCTGCACAGCTCATAGGAAAAGAGAAAGGGAGTGTGAAGGGTGGGAAAAACAGGCATTGGCTTCCCTGCGTGTGGGAGACTTGGTGTCTGGCGCTCGGAATATCTGCTCAGCTGGACGGGCCCGAGCACACATCCGCCACCTCCTCACAGAAACCCAGCAAGTTGCAGGCTATTTCAAGGATAAAGATTTTCTACTCTTTCTTTGCTGGAACTGGGAACCCACTACAGCATGGCTGTGGATGCAAAAATCCCAGAGAACACAAAGAGGAAAAACGGGAGCTTGGTTCTGCACAGAGCAGTTGGGCTCTGTGGCCTGTGCAGGGAGATTTGGGATTTTCCCCATCTAGGATTTTTTTTTTTTTTCCGAAATACCTGTCATTGCCTCAGGTGAAACGTGCAAACAGAGCTCTGAACGTGGCAGTGCCCCCAGCCACACGTGGTAACTGCACCATAGTTGAATGCAAAGTCCAGATGTTTGCCAGCAGTAAGACCCTCTGCCCAGCCTGCTCTGCTCTTACTCCTCTTTGATCCCTCTCGTAAGAAAGTTGATTTTTGAGTTTAGCCTAAGACAGGAAACATTGGCTGTGTTTTCTTATTGTCAAGGCCACTGTTTCTGAAAGTGGCACGAAGAGGATCTTGACCTCTCTCTCTTTGTGAGCCAGTGGAGGAGAAGGGAAACGCCAAAAGCCTTCATAGCAGAGAGGACTTTTCCTAAGGGTATGGCAGGCTTAAGCTGGGAGCTTATTTCTGAAATTACTCCATTAACGTTCTTATGCAGATGAAATATGAATCCTTGAAAAAAGAGCCACTGTGCCAACTGACTGAAACAAGACGGGGCAAGAACTAGCTAGCATGAGGTTGGCCTGTTTGACGAGATAATAACAGCTGAAAGGATGCAGGTTGACTTCCTAAGACTAGTATAACTAGTCTTTACCGGTGTGAAGCAACTAAATAGCAGCTTGCAAAAGCTATTTGGCTGCTTTGTGGGTGTTGTCATGTAATGAGACAAATAGAAACATTTGTCTGAAAGAAACAAAAGCAAATGCAACTAATGCAGTATATTCATGTTGGGAACTTGGCTACTGGATCCTCAGGAGCAGTTGCTCATGTGAGATTAGCTCAGGAGGGTGCTTAAACATACCATCAGGCTCCCATCACTCATAGTGCTGAAGCCTTCCATTTGGGCTGCTTTTATATGTATATGGGAAGTTGTGGAGCATCAGTGGAGGGTGCCAGTACACAGACTCAAAGTAATCTTTGAGTCCTTGATTTCTCATGGAGAGTGGGCAACAGCATCCCAGGCTGAGATAGGAAGACCTGAACTGGTGAGTGCCTGGGGTTCCTCATGGCCATGAGGACGCAGTGCCATGCGAGTGGCTAACCCAGGCGCTGTGACTGAACACGTTGCTCGCTTTGGCAGGCTGTGGCACAGGCTCTGCGTGGGTCTGGCCACTATGAGACATTTGGCCTTAAGGGCTGAACCTCCCTTTACTCTCCTTATGCTCTCTGATGGCGGTGAAACCACCACTGGATGTCCTGGACTCCTGATGTGGGTAGTGACCCAGGCTTGCAGAGCTGTGGAGCCTGCAGGAGGAGCTGGGGGCACAGGTGCCTGGCTCCCCGGTGCTGGGTGCACTTGGCTCACACCTCTGCTGGTGCCATCACACCATAAGGATGCTCAGAGCCTTCCCCGAAGGCAGGTTGCTGTTGGCTTCAATGGAAACAGGCCCTTCGTGGATCCCAGCGCATGGGCTGGAGGCAGGCATCCGTGCCAGGAGAGATCTCAAGGGCTGGGATTCCCTCTCGTGTGGGGCTGGAGCAGAGAGTGGAGGATAAACCAGCTGAGCTGACAATCGGTGCTTAAATATCCAGCTCCACACACCTGAGACGAAGACTGCCTTGCTGAAGACAAAGTGTGCACAACTCCTCAGTGCCCTCTGCTCCTCAGAAAACAGCTGTGCAAGGTCAGAGAGTCCTCACGCTTGTGAAGTAAGACAGCCCCTAAGGAGAGTACCCTGAGGGCAGTGCTCCTGGGACCCACAAAGCGAGACGTAGGGGTGCGAGGTCTGAGGCTGGAAGCCCACATCGGATCTGTCTCAGGGCTCCTTCCCCTGCTACTACTGAATTCCATGTTTTACCGCCATATAGTAAAATTGCACTTTCTTTTTTTCTTTGCTCTTAGCAGGACTGTGAGCACAATTTTCCTTGCAGATCAGAGCAGCAATGCCCAGGTGGATTTAGAGACTGCCTTCCAGGCTTCAGGCACCGCCACGCTGCCATGCTCCAGCCTATCTTATTCCACTTCATTGCATTTAATTGTGACTCCCCAGAGCTCCGGCTGGGGATGGAGCCTGCAAGCCACCTGCTGCAGAGAGGGCTGAAATGCCACTGATTCCTTTTGCTTTCCTTTGAGCCTGACAAAGTAGACGACAGATGTCTCTTCTCCTTTCAGAAAACCTTTCTGTTCTGCTGTTCCCACTTTCTTGCTCTCTTCAGCCTCTTTTCCACGATCACACACACTTCAGTACCTGCCTTTCCCAGCTTTTCATCTGGCTTCCCAGTTTGGCTTTCCACTTTCAAATCTCTGCGCGCGCTGTCGTCTCATCATTAGCTGCAGAATCTCCCCCAGCCTTAGCACATCCTCCAGCCGCTCCACTGACTTTTATCTCCACTTTCTTCTCCTTTTCATCTTTCCTCTGCCCTGGACTCTTTCCAGCCTGTTTCCTTAAATGCAGGCTCTCGCATACAAAGCCCATGCATTGTCTCTGACCTCGTTTTCCGTTTCCATTAGTGTTTTAGAAGCAAGCTAAGGACTGACCTGTATCACCGTTCAGTTTTTCCAGCGGTAAGAAGATTTCAGCAAAGAGAAGGGCGAGGTGCAGTGTGGGTTTGGGCCCCCTCAGCACCTGACCCCAGCGGGAACGGAGGTGTGAGCTGGCTGGTCGGCTTGGTTTCATCTCTGGTAACTCAAATGCTTCCAGCAAGACTTTTCTGATTTATGTATTGGCCTTAGATTAGAAATAAAGGCATTCTCCCTATTACTTTCCCATTAGCTTCTCAAGAGAAGAGTGGGTAAAATATAGCACTGACTTTCAAAGTTAATTGTCCAAGTCTGGTTTTGCCTGGGGATGATCCGCTGGATTTCCCAGCAGTGGTGGCAGATCCCCCATCATGAGAGCTGTATTGCCAGAGGGCAAGAGTCCCCTTCCCTGCTACATTTATTTAGGGGATGTCTATTTTCCCCTCGAATTTTGCTATGAAAGCCAGCAGAGGCCATCAGGAGTGCCTACTGTCCCCGGCTGTCACCTCTGGGCTGCTGTAGGTCAGTGGCTCACCGCTGAGTTTCACGCATGAGCAACGAACACACGGAGACGGTGTTTTACACCCTGTAGGAATTATGTAAGCTGAGTTCTATGCAGCCTCAGATGATCTTGGTGATCTGTATAAAACAAGTCCTCTCTGCACTATAGTGGAGGTGATGGCCTTCAAAATTCAGGGAATGTTAAAGAAAAAAAGGTTGAGAGTTCAGAATGGCAAAAGGCTTGTGTCTGTTAAAGAGGGAGGTAAATGAAACAGGGATCTTCGTTAGGAGCTCCTGAGCTGAGCACAGATGGGACTGACACCATTTCTCTCTTTATTTCAGCAAGCTCTGCACACAACCAAAAGTTTTGTGTCTTTCTTCATCTGAGTTCAGTTAACCTGGAACTTAAGTACTCCACTTGGTACATTTTGGGTGGTGGGTGATCTGCCAGGCTTTGGCTCACAGGCGGTGTGTGTGCTACCCAGAAACAGAGACGTGAGACAAGGAAGGTCAAATGCTAATAGCTCCCCACAATTGTCACTGAGATATGTGGAGACATTTATGACAACACTATTAATTTTTCCTGTTACAGAAGGAGCAGCTCATTAATTTATTCACTTCCCTTTCAATTAAAAATATCCTCCGTGCAGCTCAGGTATAGGGGAAATGAAAGGCACATCTTTCTTTCAATTTGCTCTCTTATTTTTCAGCATATGCACTACAGCGTCCCATCGCAATGGCAGCACCAGGATGGCAGTCTTTACTCTGGCCAAGCAGATCGTCCTTCTTGGTGTGACTGCCAACCCCATGCCCGGTGCAGGCATGCTCCCTGCTTTGGGGGAAGTTCTGTGGGTTCCCCCAAGCACCCCAAGCACTGAGACAACCCTCTGCCCCCAGCACAGCTCTCCAGGGTCCCGGCGATGCTTTTGGGCTTGGGTTTTGGTGAGTAGCCGGCACTGGAAGCAGGAAAGTTCCCTCTTGCCCATCCACGTAGCCCCTGCCTGTCCTGCGTGTGCTGAGACCCAGCCCAGCACCAGCCCTGCAAGAGCAGGGTTAGCTATTGCTCTCTGCTGGTAAAGTTTGGGAAGACCCAGCAACAGGGCAGCAAGAGTCTGTCATACTTGCTTCTGATCTCCCAGTGCAGCAATTTGGTTATTCTGCTCAAACGGGTTGTTAATATCAGCAGGTGCTTTTCTGGGCACTAGGACTTTGCAGCCAAAGACAGTGAGGAGCATGAGATGGGGACAGCAGCACAGGCAGCCTTGCCACCTCGTGCCCTGGGGTGACAGGTTTGCTATCCACAGCAGTAAGGGAGGATTTATGTGCACACATAAGTAGATATACACACACATATATATACAAACACATAAAAATATATGTCTACCTCATTTACATGAGTTATGTTTTGTGTGTTCCCAGGTGAATGCTGCGGTTTTGTTCCCCTCCACAATTTATACATATTTTGTTTTCTGTGCAGCTTGCTGGAGAGAGGTTTCCCTTTTGCAGGTTTCTAGGTAGGGGCAGAGAGGGGCTTGAGCTATTCTGACCAGAAATTTTAAGAGGAAACCCTGCATAATTGAACCTGGCCCTTGTAGCTGTTACCAGCACTCAGTGGAAAGGTCATGAAAATCTTCCTGAAACATTTCTATGCAACTAGGCAGGACCGTAGGGCAGGACTTTGCTGTTTCCAACCATGGCATAATGTCAGTGACGGTCATGTTTTTTTCCTGCATTATCAAGGGAGGTGTCCTGGGCTGCTGAGAATGATGGAGCTTGAAGGATTCACCTTTGATCACTACCTAATGTGACCGTCACAGAGTCCTGGTGTCCGTGGCTGCCAAAATAGCCTTGTCCTGCTCCTTTGTGTCCCTCTCACCCTTTGGATACAGAGCAGAAACATTATGCCCCTCAGTAAGAGCGGTGAACATTAGAGGAACAGCATTTTTAATGTTGCCATAGAGCTTACTACCTAATAGGCAAAACTAAGAAGAAAAGATGAACAAAACTCCATGTCCCTGGAATAGTCCTCTTCGATCTTACTGCTTTAGAAATGGACGGGCGACTTCAAGATCACCTATGAACCTGTCCTGGGTTGAGCAACACATGACTAACTTCTAATACTGGGGAAAACTGCACTTTTAGAAGAAAATGTTTACTTTATAGCCATCTAGGCTCTGTGGGATTCGAGGTCTCAGTGTTTTTGAGCCTTGCCAGGTATGGGGATGAGGAGCGAGGCCTGGGCACTTGACCCAAGCTGGCCAACAGGATTATTTCATACCATGAACATCACATTCAATATAAATTAGAATGGCCAAGGTCCAGAGAACTTCTTGCCCCGGTGCCAGACCCCTGAGCCCTTCCCATCCTCCTGAAGCAGTGTCCGACATTTGCTGTGCCCTGCTGGGAGTGCACAGCTTCCTGCTGATAGAATGGGCTGAGTATAATTCTTGTATATCTTATATTAGTATCAGGATTAATACTTGTTCTTTAGTATTACTGTTAATTATTTAGTCTTATCCTATTAATCTATTTAATATTTCAGCCCTTGTGTTTCCTTGTGTTCCCCGATTCCCCTTTCCAGGTGGGGAGGGGTCATCAGGTGACAGAATGATTGTCTAAACGACAATAAATTGTTACGTGTTTTCTCAAACCATGACAGAACCCATCCTAGAGTCACCTGAGACACGAGCTTTCAGATCCTGGCCCTGCTACTTGTCCCCTTGATGGCCCTGGTTCCTGGCTGGCTTCTTTGTGTTTCAATCCTTACTTGCCTGTCTGGTGCTTGTGACAGCGATTGCATACCCCTCGAGGCACCGTGAGGGCATGAAATACTGGCTGCTGCCGTGCATTTTCCAGGTAGATGGTATACCCCGGGGCAAGGGGCTGTCTCATCCCCATGCTCCATTCGAAGGCCTTCTCACCCCACAGCATGGTGCCAGAGCAGAGATCTCTGGGGTCAGACACGGTGCAGCTGAGGGTGTCCGTGGAGGCTGCATGGAGCCTCCAGCCCAAGCATTAACGTCGGTCTCCTCCCTGCATCGAGCAGCTGCCATCACAGGCCGAGGCAGACCTGGCCACCTCCTGGCAGGGGGCACAGCCCAAGCTGCACCCCATGTCCCTGCTTCAAAGGCAAGGGGAGAAGGGCAGAGAGGGCAGCGCAGAGCCTTGCTGAAAATTAGCCTCTCCTAATAAGGGGTGGGTTATTTTTCACTTAGACATAAAATGGTTGGGTCCTTCGGGAGACTTGCCTTGCAAGCACAGGCTTAGACCTGAGCCGTAATTTGGTCTCACTGCGTGCCAGAGGAATCCCACTGCCTTCAAAGGAGAACCTGGTGCAGACAGGGACGATGCACCCAGGCAGCAGGGAGCTGATTTCCTCCTCAGGCAGCCTTTCCCTTTCAGCCTCTACTTGTGCCATCATCAGCTCCTGCCTGAGTTACTATGGTAATAAGAGTATATCATGGGCATTACGCTTACTCGCTGTCGCCAGGGCCACAGGAGAGGAAAAACAGGAGAGGAAGCTGCTTAACTTCTTAGTTTCCTGCACACCCATGCTAAGAGCAAGGGAAAGAACTGGAAAGGACTGGAAGTCCCTACGTCTTCCATGCCCTGCTAACCGTGCAGTGCAGACACAGTGCCAGGAGCTCCTTCCTGTGCCCCAGGGATGTCCCCTCTGCAGCACCCTCTGCTCCCATAAGATGTGCCCAAAGAGCAGGAGGGTGACAGTGCCACGAGATTTCACCAGCGGAGGGGGACAGGGCTTTGTGCTCAGAGTGCTGTTGGTGCATCCGAGAGGGCTTCAAGGGAGAGGAGCGGAGCAGTGACCCAGGACACAGACACCGACCCTGTCCCACAGGGTCCTGTGCCTGGACCTGGCTGCAGGTCCCTGGTGCTCCCTGGTGCAGGACCTGGGCTCCCCACCTGCCAGCAGGCACCAGGGTGGCTCTTGTCGAGGGCAAAGGAGGTGACAGGGGTGCTGAGTGTATGCAAGAAAGCCATGCTGGACCTGCTAAGGCCCACAGCCTCTGCTGTGGCCAAAAGCGAGGTGGTGGATCCAGGTTGTGATGCCTGCTATGCAAACACTATCAAGTCTGCTCTTTCTTCCAGGGCCTACAAAGCTTACAGAAAAATCCTTCTACCAGTGCAGAAACCTCCATTTCATGTGGCACGGGGTGCTAAATGGCACCTTGTGCAGAGACTATAAATGCATATGTAGGAGGTGGAGGAGGGGGACCTTGAGGTCCTGGTCTTGCAGCCCCAAGCTCTGCTGTCTTCCAGCTCCACTGCTTCAGCAAGGCTATTTTTATCACTTGGGCTGCAGTTTTTACTTACTATTCTTATCCTGTGTTACTGATTACTCCCAATTATGAGGGATTTTAAACTTGCTCAACACATGTTAATGATTCTGCATAAATCAGAGAACGGCGTTGGCAGCCAAAGCTCAGGAACAAAGTCTGCACGGGGGCCTGCCCTTGGTTTGGCACAGGAGGGTGATGCATTGTGTTAGGACCAGGCACTGTCAGTTTTTATAAAAGAACATGTAAGAGCCTACACTGGTTTTATTCTTCCCTTTTACTTGGCAGAACAGTCAATCAGGAGAGTTTCTAAGTCAGTGTCACAAATAGCCAGAAGAAGCAAATCCAACAAGCTGTCAGGACTGATTTTCCTGGAAAGATGAGTACAAAACGCCGTTCTTATTTACATTATTCATGCACATTTTTCTAGTTCTAAAGGATTCACTAGGGCACATAATGTAGTACTTCCAATCAAATGAGCTAATTTTTCAGCAAATCGTTCTGCTTTGCCATAATCCACCAGTGAGTTTCTTTCTTGCATCTGTTGAAATTATTATTTAACCAATCTGCAAAATTTTAAGCTACGCTGGTCTGGAAGAAGAGAAGAGAACCGTGTCAGTCAGCGACACTCAGTTATCAAGATCCTTAGGAGCCAGAAGACACAAAGTCTGAATGCGACCTCCAGGGTGACCTCTGCTCCTTCCAAATGAATGATGCTTCCAAACCAAAGAGCCTTTCCTCCTCCTGCCACCCTGCACAAGGCTGTGCCCCCTCCAATGAGGCCCCTGCAAGGTCAACTGGGGCAGTTGGAGCCACTGTGAGCACCTCCGTGCTGTCCCCTGCAAAGAACCTGAGCTTCGCTGCTGAGTGAGACAAGCAGAGGTAACTCCATGCTCAGGGGAAAGTACAGTCCCATTTCAGAGAGCAGATGGATGGCAAGCGAGCCCAAGGAAAGGGCTGGAGACCATTTAAGTGGCACCTGCAGCCAGCAGTAGATAGCTACAAGCTGTCAGTCCTGCCTCAGACAAGCTATCATTTATCCTCCGGTACAACCACATCTTGCTCTTTAATGTGTAGTTAAGAGAAAGAATTACTACAGTAGTAAGGACTGCATTTGCACTTAAATGAATTTTTAAACATCTTCTTGTTTAACCTTCCTGATGGAAGACATGTCTGCCTGTGGAAAAATTGAAAATCAATAAATAATACATCCACTGAGTGCATCACCTTGGGAAAGGTCACACTTTGAAACATCCGTCTGTTCATCAAATTAAAGTTTCTATTTGATGGACAGGAGATTATTTGGATTCAAGGACTGGTAGCAGAACTGATTGCGTGATGGGTCTCTGAGTTAAAACAATAACATCAGAAGCCAGAGCAGTGCAGCTGGAGCAGCCTCCTCCTGCAGGGAACATGCAGAGTCTTACTGCTTCGATACTCACCCCAAATAATTATGAGCATATTTCTAATATGGCACGGTTATGGAACCTCTTCTAAACTCAGAAATTCTTACTGGCTACAATGCTTTGGGCTTCGGGACTGGTCTCCATGGGGATTATGGTCCAGGCAGTCCTGCAAAAGGCTAGTGCTGGCAGAGGGAGATCTTGATCCGGGCAGAATCACTGCACCAGGGTCACTCACACACTCACTGTCCCACTGCTCTCCCTGCCAGCAACCCCTCTCTGCCCAGCCTCTGGAACAACCACCATCCACTCACTGGGGTTGCTGCATCTCAACTGAGATGCTTGGGGCACTTCCAGCAGGTCAGGACCCGGAGCAGGGTGTGCAAGGACACCCCCTCCTCCAGCCAGGAGGGACACCAGGGTAACAGGCTCCCAAGCGGTGAGACGATCGAAGCTGCTCCATGTTGAAAAGCAACTTGTGGTAGGTGCTTTGAGAACTGTCCTGAGAGCGGTAGCACAGCAGAGCTGAGGTCCTGCGTCTGAGTCCTCTTCTGCCGTGCGCGGGAAGTCAGGGAAGTTCATGGAGGTGGCATTTTCCAGCACTCCAGGGGTGCAGAAACTACAGACAAAATGGGGAAGGGGTTCTCCTGGGCCAAGCTGGGAAGCTTCATTCACGTTCATCATGACTCAGAAAGCCAGCCGGTACGCGTGGGAGGCAGAAAGCTGGGGGGGTGGGCGGAGGGGGAGGCTTGTGGGAGCAGCATGTATGTAGCAGAGTTGTTGGGGTGGCTTGCTGGTCTCCATGGCAGGGATGTGCTGTGGAGGAGTCCTGGGGTGAAGTGTGGTCTGTGCTTTGCCTTGTCTTATGGGGTAAGGGAGACTGTCGCTTCCTTTCCAACTTCATAATTAAAACGCTAGCCCTTTATTAGAGCACGAACTATTGTGTTGATGTTACTCTTGCCCTGTGTTTTACATGATCTGGATGCTCTTTACTGGCACCAATGCATTCCAGTAAAGCAATGTTTGTGGACAGCCCCTGCTGTGATGGGGGCCATGACAATCTTCTGAAGCAACTTTGCTTCCTGCAAGGCTGTCAGGGTGGGTTTAGGGATACAACTTCTGGACAAAAGCACTGGATCCATGCCTGGCTGGCCATGAAATATGGTCTTTATCCTTTGTCCTACCTTCATGGTATCATGGAATTGTCAGAATTCGAAGGGAGCTCTAGAGATCATCCAGTCCAACTCCCCTGCCAAAGCAGGGTTGCCCAGAGCACATCACTCAGGACTGCATCCAGGCGGGTCTTGAAGATCTCCAGAGAAGGGGACTCCACGACCTCCCTGGGCAGCCTGTTCCAGGGCTCCGCCACCCTCACGGGAAACAAGTTTTTCCCCATATTTGAATGGAACTTCCCATGTTCCAGCTTGTGCCTGTTTCCCCTTGTCCTATCACTGGAAACCACTGAAAAGAGTCCGGCTCCAACATCCTTCAACCCACCCTTTAGGTACTTGTAAGCATAGATAAGGTCTCCCCTCAGCCTTCTCTTCTCCAGGCTGAAGAGTCCCAGCTCTTTGAGCCTTTCCTCGTAAGGGAAGTGCTCCAATCCCTTAATCATCTTTGTTGCCCTACGTTGGACTCTCTCCAGTAGTTTCCTGTCTCTATCGAACTGGGGAGCCCAGAACTGGACGCAGTATTCCAGTTGTGGCCTCACCAGTGCAGAGCAGAGGGGGAGAATGACCTCCCTCCACCTACTGGCCACACTCTTCCCTATGCAGCCCAGGATCCCATCGACTCTTGCCGACAAGGCCACATTGCTGGCTTTTGTCTTTTTTGTTTGCAAAATTTGAATGCAGCAGCCCTATTTGCTGCCTCAGCCATATGTGCAGGGACCAGCAGATCAGCTCTCCTAGAAACCTATATAGGTGCACCTCTCAGTGTGTATGTGTGTTCAAAATGCGGGCAGAGCCACTGGAGCAATCCCAGGAGTGATTTTATACTAAGGTGCTGCTGGCGTTGTACGTGGCGCCAACACGGATGCACCGCGGTCGTGCATTTCCTCAGCGCACCGCTCCTCTTGGGGACAGGCCATGGTGACTTTATACGCGTTGCATTTCTGCCAAACCTCTGCCATAGCGGAAGGCAAAGCCAGAATAAAGGGGCCTGTGCCGACTCACAGCACCACCATAAATTCTAGGAATGCTTCGGAGGCAAGTTAAAACAAATTAGTAATTATCATGACTGACAGGTACTCTGCAGCCACCAATGAGGAGCCTGCTGATGAATACTAAAAATCTCTTAGCAGAGGAGTTACAACCGTGGCTGTCAACATGGCTATAATTAGGCAGCGCTAAGTGAAATGACTTCTTCTCAGATGTACTCCCTCGAGAATCCGCAGAGCTGGATTGTCATACAAAGGAAGGAGACTGAAAAGGGCCGCTCGCTGTGTTGTGGGGGCTACAGAGACCAGCCAAAATGGGGCCCAAGTGGAGCGGGTACAGGACTCCAGCAGGAGCGGGGTTAGTCTGCCTCTCCATCCAAACTCTCATACTTTGCATTCCCCTTCTGCCTTCTTTTCCAGGCCCTCAAGCACCTCACAAGTACCAGAGTTACGCCTCTCAAACACCCGGGAGTATTAATCACTTGAAAGATGAGTTAATAATCTCCGAGTTGTTGAGACATGCTGAAGGACAAGCTGATAAATTTTCATTGCACAGTGGGGAAGTGTTCCTCTGGCTGGGAGATCAGGTTGATGACAAGTTCAGAAGTCTCCAGGGAAGCAGACAAAGAGACAGAAGTTTTCTGTGTAAGCAGGAACACTCAGTTATAAATACAAAACCTCCTGTGGAAAAGTCAAGCAGTGTTAAAAGAGACCCATACCTCCCCACTTAAGCATTAATCTTTTTTGCATAAAGGCTAATTGTTGCTGCATGATTTCTCCAGTGCCTAAAACAAGCAGGTCTTTCTTCAGCATCATGCCTTTTATTTTTACAGTTTAGAGAAAATAAACTCCCATGAAACATTTGTGGACAGAAATAGCTCTCCAATTACCATCGAGTTCTTGTGTATTTTTCATGCTGGGCATCGCAACCCCGGTCTTGTTCTTTACATGTGACACCACTTCTTGCAGGGGGTACGTCTGAAGGGGGCTCACCCTTGAGGGCTCCATACCAGCCTGAGATGAACTGGGCTGCCACATCCCCACCAAGGTGAAGCAACAGCAGCGACAATAGCAGCTGAGAAGGATATTAAACTACCATTGATTAAGTCAGCTCTGACTGTAATGCTGAAATCAGCCTGACTCCATCCTGGGTGCTGCAGACTATACTGCATTTCCACAGGAATAGAAAACATCACTTTTCAGCCTTAGTGCTGTTGTCCTGGGAACAGAAAATTTCCACTCCTCAAAATGCTGATCTGTTGACTCATTTTTCAGGTGAGCTGTTGATAAATCTTGCTGGGTGTGCCACTGCCGCATCCTGTTTGTGCAGGAGTGAGGGGCTGAGGTTTGTTATCAGCTCCTGGGGTGAAACGGCCTTGGGTTAAGAAGCAGGAATTCGTGATTCCAGACGCCCTGAATCCCTGCTTCTAATCTTCGGATGGGATTGGATCCATCAAGGCTAAGCACCATTCGGGTACTTTCCAAGAGATGACAGATTTACATGAGCTGATGCTTTACAGGAGGGCTCTCCCTGCAAGTGATGTGCCTGCAGTCAGGATTTAGGGCTCAGACCATTAACTCTGGGTAGCGCCAGACTTGTCACGTTGGGGCTTGGCCATCATGTTCATCTGTAAAACCAGGCTGTTCGATCCACTCCTGAGGAAGGCAATGGGAAGCACGAAGGACTGAATTCACCTAAGGGTAAGTAATGGCAGAATTCAAATTTCCAGGTCTTTTTCCTCCTTCCTTTCGTGTTTGAAGGAGCCGCCACCCACCTGGGGTGGCAGTATGTTGTCACTATCAGTACACCTGTGTGGAGGACAGCAGAAAAGCAGCTCCCTCCTGTGAGTCAACCTGCTCCCATCTGAAACATTCAGCGTGATTAGCAAGGAGTCTTGTAAGTATGTCTTCTTCCTCCATCTGGCAGTTTGATCCGTGTTCCCCTGTCACCCTTTTTGACGGATTCATTTCACACGTAATGAAAGACTGTCTCACGGGTGTTTGAAAAGCAACAGCAAGGCAGTTGCTAGCACTCCAGAGCAGAGGCCTTCAGCCAGCGGCTCTGCCAGCTGTTTTCAGTTCCTGCATGGTAGGAGGAGTACCTCACCTAGCAGCAGTCTTGATCCTTGTGTTTGCTGTGGTGGAAACATTTTTGACAGTATAAATGAAAGTGCGTTCAATGGTGACCACTACCAGAACAAAAGAGCAGGGCTGAGCACGCCCGGGTGTTTTCATGTGCAAAGCCAGCACCACCCACGCCTGCTTGTGAGAGAAAGAGGTGTAGAGGTGACGCCAACACTGTTAGGGACAACTACAGTCGAGGGAGGGGTAAGAGGTTCATTTTCAAATGAGAAGTGGGAGTTCAGCTCTCAGATGAGTCAGTAAGGAAGAGCCCCCGCAGAGGAGTCTCACACCTCTTTCTGCTCTGCAGAACGGCTCCTTGCTGCCTCTGTGCTCCTGTCCTACTTTCTAGGAAAGCCGCAAAAGTTCACTGCATTCTCACAATGCCCCCAACTGCAATTCTGAGCAACCTGCACTATCACAGCATTCATTAAGCCATCAGCCATACGAACAGAAATCTAAAGACGACAGACGATGCTTTTCAGGGGCACTCCTCCTTGCATGAGTAAGAGCTGAGCCCGGGCTGTGCGAGGTGGGGAAACAGCATGTCTGAGAGTTTCTGGGAATCGCATAAGAGTGTAACGGGCAGAATCATAGAATCATAGAATGGTTAGAGTTGGAAGGGACCTTAAAGACCATCTAGTTCCAACCCCCCTGCCATGGGCAGGGACACCTCCCACTAGACCAGGTTGCTCAAAGCCCCATCCAACCTGGCCTTGAACACCTCCAGGGATGGGGCATCCACATCTTCTCTGGGCAACCTGTTCCAGTGTCTCACCACCCTCACAGGGAAGAATTTCTTCCTAATATCTAATATAAATTTCCCCTCTTCCAGTTTAAAACCATTACCCCTTATCCTGTCACTACACTTCCTGACAAAGAGTCCCTCTCCAGCTCTTCTGTAGGCTCCTTTCAGATATTGGAAGGCTGCTATAAGGTCTCCCCGTAGCTTTCTCTTCTCCAGGGTGAACAGCCCCAGCTCTCTCAGTCTGTCTTCACAGGAGAGGTGCTCCATCCCTCTGATCATCTTCGTGGCCCTCCGCTGGACCCCTTCCAACAGGTCCACATCCTTCCTGTGTTCTTTTGTATTTTCTGTGCAGAAAACGATGGCGCAGAAAGGATGAAGAAGCACTTTGGAAACTCCACTTTGGGCTCCATTACTGCTCAGAGGCCAAGCTCTGTCACTGTGCCACCTCTGGAGATTGTTTCCAGCTGTGTCCAGTTGGGTTTTGAGTATCTGCAAGTATGGAGACACCAGAACCTCCCTGGGAAATCTGTGCCAGTGTTTAGCCATCCTCACATTAAAATGCTTTTTTCTTACCTTTAAGTGGAATCTCCTGTTTTTCAATCTATGCTCCTTCCTTCTTATCCTTTCACTGGGTGCCACTGAAAAGAGTCTGGCTCCATATTCTTTGTCTTTGCAAATCTGTGACTTTCCCCATACCAGGAGAGAGGACCAGCTGGACTATATTGCTGGGAGGACACAGTCCTCGCTTCCTCATCTGTGGCAACGACTTTGAATCCACAACTCTGATCTGCTTGTATGTTAGATTTTAATCAAACATTAGGCACCGCCTGTCCCACTGAAGTTAAGATCTTTACAAGCTACCGAAAAGAACTCGGTTGCAATTCTTTAAAGCAAATTTTTAGTATGCGTCTGTTCTTCCCTACACTTCATTTGCACTTGCAAATTTCCATCAGAGGATGCTGTAAAAATGCCAGCACAATATGCAGCACCTCTTACACACTGAAGCCAGACTAATGATGTGGGGCTGACTCCTAATGACAGCCACCCGTCGGCACGTTTGCAACCAGTCAAGAGGCATCGTTGACTCATTCAGCTTCCAACACAGGCTTACTTGTAAAGCATCTCCTGGCTCTTAGGGCAAAGGAGAATCTAAACGGACTGGAAGTTCAGCCTTACATTTATGTTGTCACAGACGAATACCACCTTACTGCCTACCATGGATTTCTCTTGTCTGTCACCTTGGTATTTATGTAGCACAGGAGCTCCTGGGAGTGAGCCACTGGTTTTTATTTCTCAGGCAGGACTGGCAGCTCAGCAAGACTCACCCACTATCAGAAAATAACCTTTACTAATAAAACTTCTTTAATAAGCTGATATTGAGAACATGCTAGAGCATGTACAACATTTCCTTTACCAGCATCACGTTAAGAATTTTAGAAGTTCTTCCTTTGCTCTGATACATTTAAAAAGGCTCACTTTGTGAGGCTAAACAAGCCCAGTTCCTTTAGGCACTGTTAATAAAATTTCTTTTCCATTCTCACACTGACGTTTGCGGCTTTCTCTGCACATGGAGCAGTCCTGAGTTCCTCTTCCAAGGAACACAGGTCGTGTGAACCGCACACAGATGAATCCATGATATACGTGCCTAGGAATATATCAATACTCTGCTTCAGAAAGACCTCTTAGGATACATAAAGTATCTGTTTGCCTTTTTCAAGACCATGCCATGACAGTCATGATACGATCAACTACTACCCTCATCCCTTCCTTGCTGCAGCCCTCTCAGAGTTATGGGTGGCCTTTTTGGAGCAGACACTCTTCTAAAGGTCTGACTGACCTGACATAGCTTTAGCCGACTGAACAGTAGGTTCCACAGCTACCTCTTGAGTGCACGAGAGACACCTCCCACAGGTGATCCACTCCAGATCGTTGTTGCAAGTAGTAAAACTGAACTTCCAGAAGTGCTTTTCTTTCTGTGTCACTCATGAAGAAGCCTTAATAACTGTTTGGTTTTGACATCTAACACGCAAATAGCTCCTACCCTCATACGTGGTTTGTATTCTGCCCTAGCAAATGCGACTTTATTTCCACTGCTTTAGTCACCAGTCCCACACAGTCCTTTTACAGAATCACAGAATCTTCATGGTTGGAAGGGACCTTTGAGATCATCAAGTCCAACCACAAAAAAAAGCCAGCAAAAAAACACACCCACAAACAGACACAAACGAGCAATCTTGGGCGCTAGAGCATGCCCTGAAGAGCCATGTCTACATGTTTCTTCAATACCTCCAGGGATGGGGACTCCACCACCTCCCTGGGCAGGCTGTTCCAGGCCCTGATCTCCCTCTCAGTAAAGTAATTCTTCCTAATATCTAATCAAACCCTCCCCTGCCGCAACTTCAGACCATTTCCTCTGGTCCTGTCATTATTCACTTGGGAGAAGAGGCCAACCCCCCCCCCTCTACAACCTCCTTTCAGGTAGTTGTAGAGGGCAATGAGGTCCCGCCACAGCCTCCTCTTCTCCAAACTAAACATGCCCAGTTGCCTCAGCCTCTCCTCATATGACTTGTTCTCTAGACTCCTCACCAGCTTGGTGGCTCTCCTCTGGACACGCTCCAGCACTTAACTTTTAATACTCCATCCCTCTTCCATGCTGACAATACTTCAGAACTTCCTTAGCATGTGTCATGGTAATAAATGAAAATCTTTAAGAGGATCAGGCCCAACACCTTGAGGAATTCCAATATTAATTTCCTTCCCAGTAATTTTTTGTCCAGGTTGACTTGTGCTGGCTCCTTATTCACTTCGATACCCAGTTCTAAGGATGTCTTGTCCAGTCCAAGACAAGTATCATCACAAGTGACCAAATCAACCTGGCTTAGCGAGTTAGCTTGTCAGTTTAGCATCCCAGTAAATGAGTTATGCCTGGAAAATCAACAAGAGATACCAGCTGAGTTTGCCCTAATCATTTTATCTACACCATTTTCTACTTACCTCCAGGTCTTAATTATTCTTTTCTTCACAATTTGTTCTAAAGATTGCCCACGATTGTAGAAAGACTGATAAGTCTGTGACTGCCAAGATAATCTTTGTCTTTTTAATAAGCATGGGTACGGTGCTTACTGTTCTGCTGTCAGAATGGAGAACTCCTAAATTTTAAAATCTCTCTTGCTGGTACAGCAGTTTTATACACCAATTTTTCAAAACTCCTGATGTAGATAATTCTGTTCCTTCTCTCGGTTTGAGCACACTAGATGCTGTGAGCTTCTCTCCCACTTCACTTAGGGTCACTCCCGTGTCTCCACCTTTTTTCCAGCCACCCACCCGCACTTTATTTTCTGGTGTAGCCAGAGCAGGAAGGGCAGTATTCCTTTGTTGTGGGAATTCACAACCCCTCCTGCAGGTTCCCTCTGAAAAGATAAACAAGATCATGTAGAGATAGCACTACATACAAGACCACCTTCTGCTATTCACCTTTTCACTTGCCTAAAGCATCGTAATGTTTTACAAATATACAGACCTCTCTGCTGATGAATTTGAGAGAGAACGGAGGAGTCCTGCCAAGGTAAGGCTGAAGATGGCACATTAGATTACTCCAAGGAAGCTACTGGCAAAGTACCTAAGGAAGCAGTTACATCGGGGAATAAAGAGGTAAAACTCTTTAGTTAAAGGTCCTTTGGCTCAGGCAGAGGCTGACACTCACATGTGAATTTACCCGCAGGGGGCAGCAGGAGGGTCAGGAGGCCTCTTCCTTTTCCCCATGGAGTGAGTCTTTCACGTAAAGGGTCTGCTTTTGTGCTTGTCCAAGTCAACATCAAAACTCCCCTCGGTTTTAACAGCGCCCTGTGTTTGCAGAGTGCCGTTTGCTTGCTCGGAGCGGAACAGAGCTACCCACACGCTCTCTGGCACGGGCATTAGTGCCTGTTTGGTGCCGAGGAAATGGACTGGATTGTCACAAAGGACCTTACCCAGGTACTAATTGCACAGGGAGAGGTTTCTAAAAGCACACAGCCCACTAAATGCACACAGTCGATTTCCACATCCTGCACTTACTGATCACTCTCACAGCCGGCATTTAGGGAACTTGGCAAAGACTGTTGGGGTGAGTGTTTTAGCTGAATCCGAGTTTGTGCTAAAGAGGGACGTTCTTGGCTTCACCTCGTTATCTCGGGTGATTAACGATGCGCTAGCAGTGCTCCCCGACTGCATGTCCTCCAGCACCCTCACCACGTGGAAAGGTTCCTCCTTTCCTTGGGCACAGGTTTTATGTCAGACAAGGCAGCAGAACCTCGATAATTCATCTGCTGCCAATTTGGCGGAAGATTACATCACCTGGTGAACCACTCTAAGAATTAATGTGGTTCTGAAGTTTGTACCTTAGCTTTATTAACCTTTGGCTGTGCAGGCTGTGCATGGTGAAGCCCCGTGCATCCAGCCTGGCTGGACGCTCTCACCACCGTGCTGGGGAAGTGAACGTGCTTTGCAAAATGTTACACTGAACTCGGGGGGGTTGTGAAGCCAGCTCACTAGTTAGAGTGGCAGGATTCACAGAATCACAGAATCTTCTAGTTGGAAGGGACCTTAAAGATCATCTTGTCCAACCGTCAACCTAATTTTGACAAAAATAAACACCCACACAACAAACAAAAAGCAACACCATCACTAAACCGTATCTCCCAGCACCACATCAACCCGTCTTTTGAACACCTCCAGGGATGGTGCCTCAACCACCTCCCTGGGCAGCGCATTCCAATGTCTGATAACCCCTTTAGTGAAAAAATTCATCCTAATATCCAGCCCGAACCTCCCCTGGCATAACTTGAGGCCATTTCCTCTAGTCCTGTCGCCTGTGACTTGGGAGAAGAGACCGACCCCCACCTCTCTACACCCTCCTTTCAGGTAGTTGTAGAGAGCAATAAGGTCTCCCCTCAGCCTCCTCTTCTCCAGGCTGAATAACCCCAGCTCCCTCAGCCTCTTCTCATAAGACTTGTGTTCCAGACCCCTCACCAGCTGTTGCTTCTCTGGACCTGCTCCAGCACCTCGATGTCTTTTTTATGGTAGGGAGCCCAAAACTGGACACAGTGCTTGAGGTGTGGCCTCACCAGTGCCGAGTACAGGGGGACGATCACCTCCCGAGTCCTACTCGCCACGCTGTTCCTGATACAGGCCAGGATGCTGTTGGCCTTCTTGGCCACCTGGGCACACTGCTCCATTCCAGCAGCTTGGCACCGTCCCCCTGGAAGCCAGCGTGCAGCTGTCCCCCTGAGAGCACCGCCAGCCTCGGCCAGCCCTAAAAGGCCAAGTGCTGCATGAGGTCACAGGCACAGCTTTCCTGGCAGCTCGTGCCTTTATCTGCAGCACTCTCTGCTGCCCTCCTGGGCCTCATTTGCTCAGCTGATGGCTCCATGTGCCCTGCTCTAGTGGGGGACAGGGGGATTGAGAGACATAAAAAGGGACTGCGGCAGTGCCAAATGCACTGTCATCAGTGACCTCTATGTAAGCAGCGTGCAGGCTGCAGGGTGGCAGTGACGCTGCTAGGGGTTACAGCCATCGCGGGGCTGCTCCTCCATCAAACCCGCTTCAGCATGGCCCGAGATGATGAAGGGTGGGTGGGAACTCCTGAAGGAACCCAGACCAAAAAATCCCTGGAGCTGGGGCAGTCACGGTGGCCGGTGGAGACTCAGCCTGTCCCCAGGAGATCCCAGCTTTGTAGGAGAGCCCACTTCACACACCTGCAGGTGAGCCTGCTGGAGCCACCTCATTAATAGACTCACTCTTTCTATAAAGGCCTTCTGCAATAACGGGCAACAAACAGGAATCAAGGATACTTTTGAAATGGCTCACTAAAGCTTACTTTAGTTTCTACAAATGAGCAAGTATTTTTGGATGTTAAGAGTGAAATAGGTATAAAATGGTTTATTTTAATGAAAGGAAGATCCTATGGTTCCTATTCATGGAATAATAACATCATTTAACCATGGACTATCCTTACACGCTAGTTTGGCATGTTTGTAAACTACATACCGGAGATGTTTTCGCATGCCCTTATAGGATATAAACGAGGACAGCGTATTTGTAAAAGCAAATCTTTTACAACCCTATAGTTCTGGTTACACCATAACATAAACACATCACCTAGTATGACAAGATGCACTGTTTTGTGAAACTGAGCCACGTAAGTAGTTTATAAATGTATACACAAATTGTATACTTTTTCAAAATTATTACAGCATGTATTTGGGGAGAGAAAAAAGAAATCTGATCTCTGTTATTTAGCTGCCGCTATGGTTGTGATACAAGAACTACTAAGGACCTGGCTTTGTTAGGGTAGGGTCAAGCTTCTATCTTCCTGGTTTATATTGTGAAAGCAAATGGCGTGTCCCATCACAGTTTTAATAACGGTCCTGTGACTAAAAGGATGAACTAAATAAAAAGTGCAGGTCTAGACATGAGGAAATGCTGAGGTCCTCCAGCAGATACCAGGCAGTAGTCTGGATCTGAGGCTCTTGCAGGAACAGCTCCCTCACGCTTGCACTGTTTATTGGAAGTCATTTCACCGCACTCGGCAGCCGCATGGCTGATTCTCACACGGGGGATTTTTAAAATCCCATTAACTGAGCAACGGGAAGGTGCACTTAGATACACACGCCAAACAATAAACATTTTACAGTGGGATATTGAATTTTCTACCAACTTGGCATCTCATCCAGACTTCCTGCCAGAAATACAACACGCTGTAAAAACTGCAAAGTTTGGCAGTTCAGAGAAATCTGTGTTTTTACACTGGTTTCCAAACTTACTGAAGCCCGTTAACAGTGTGCAGGAGTTACAATCGGGGCAGCTTACAGCTGGAGCAAAGTGTTTGTCTTGGCTGTATTTTTGGCACCGCCTCTATGGCTGTCAAAGGCAGGGAAGAGGAGACAGAGAGCAGGCCGTTCACATGACATCTGAGAAGTTAACAAACGCATACTTAGAGGAGAGCATGAAATATCTGCATGCTAACTAATTTCCAAGCTGGTAGTATAAATTTCAAAGCACTAAAAGGAGCATACAGTGCTCAAGAATGACATCATTCAACCTTCCTCCTTCCATGGCTTGTTTATCACTTATGGTGGAGATGGAACGTAACTACTAATTTACATGACAGCAGCACCCCGAAGCCCCAGCTGGAGGCTTCCTTCCATCCCACTGGGATACACGTGGAATATTGCTCAATATCTGGCTCCTACCTATGTGCATGTACCTCTAGTCCAAGTTATGCATTCCCCTGGTGGGAAGTGAGGAAAAATTCAATGCCTTGCTTTTATTAAAAAATCAGAAGTCAAAAGTGGTATTTATTTCAGAGTTGCCAACATTTATTTCCAGTTATAATTTCTGGTCTGCTTTGACCTTCTTTTGGTTTAGTCGGTCAACTGAGGTTGTAACTTTATCAAAAAAGCTGAACCCTGCCAAACCAGCAAATCAGAAAATTTGGAAAGACCAGCACAGACCTCCTGGCTGGATAAGCAGTAGCAGGCCACGGCTCAGATTAGCCCGGCTCACCCTGGAATTTTGTGCCAATAAACTAGCCATCCCCAGCCTGTGGGCTGTTCGGTAACGTGGCACCTCTCACCCCAGTTAGGCTTGAAGGTTCCTGTGGGGTTATTCAAACACGTTAATGAATCAGAAGCACTTTAGTTTAAGCCTGGGGAGCGGGATCACTTTGCTGTGGGTGTGGGACAAACACAAGGCATAAGTCAGTACCCACAGGTACTACATTTGGAAGAGCCGAAGGTGAGACAAGTCCTGCAGGCAGAAGTTCCTCCCTGCTGTCAGTTCAGGCTTCCAGCCACTGCGCAGCAATGTCCAACACTGGAGCTGCAGTCATTTATTGATTCATTCTGTAGAAAAGAAGAATTAGAAAATGTTTATTTTACTAGAAATTATAACCTATGGGTCTCAGAGACGCAGAAAGCCACCACTAAATGTGCCGGCATGCAGGAAAGGCTACAGCTGACCAGAAATTATATCCTGTGGGTCCAAGAAAGCGTCAGCACAAAATCAGTTCAAACTGGCAGTTAAATCCTTGCAGGCCTTCCTTTCAGCGAGCCTTGACAGAAATGTGAATCTCCCTGCAAACAGAAGTAAAGCAGAAAGAATCACTCCACTTAGACAGCTGATCTGTGGGACCTCCTGGAGCAGCAGTGTCTTCTGCAAGCCGTGTGCCAGTCCCAGCTATGGGGGAAATGGTCTCCCCACCAGACACTCCCAGAGAAATTTCTTGTTGCAATAGGCAAGGCGGGAACTCTCAGGAGCTCTCTCCACAGCGTGTTACTGATTTGTCATGGGAACTGCACGGTAACATGATTATATGAATTTGTCTGAAAGGAAACTGGTCGATTGACAGCATTTTCTGGTAGTTTGTTCTAGATACAGGATTATTTAGATCTTCATTCCATGTCCCATGAAGCATATTTGGACTACCTTCCCATAGCCAACTTAATCTGTTCTTGAAACCCAAGCAGTGTTTTCATGTGCATCACAACTGTACATAAAGGAAAACCTGCAGCTCACTAAAAACTTGGGCTTCAGGGCCTGAAATTGTTGCTGTGCTCATGGGAAAAATCAATCCCAGAAGCCAAACCTATACAAGCAAATGTTTCCACCATCTGCTGTGTCTCCACCCTGCTGGCCCTTATAAAAAACCCACTCCAGAGGTTTTCCAGAGCTCTGCTATCATTTTCAGTTTGTCCATCTCCAACTTCACGCAAATTGAAAACTCTTTTCTTCTTATCCACCTATACAAGGCAGTCTCCCAAAAACTACAGCATAGTCACTTCCCAAACCTGTTAAGACTTCCAGCGACAGGAGCAGCTCATTTTCATTGACTTGCCATTGCCTCCTCACTGAGAGAAACCTGGGCAATCAGAAGCTGTGATTTCCCCGCCCCTCCAGGTAAGCTGCTTCCCTGCTGGAGCCATAGCAATGCTGTCTGATACCTGTACATCTCAAGTGAACTCTGACACTGAAGCAGAAATATTTTTAAAAAACCAAACCATCAAACCAAGCCCAGAACTAAACGCGTATAACAAAGAATGGAAGGGGAGGATTCTTTTGATATAAATTTAGTCAAAATTCCTCAAAATGAATCGCTCCAGGAGTAAGGAAAATGGGATGTAGCAGCTATGGTCTCTTCCTGCTCCTTGCTGGAGACAGCAGGGCATGACTGGGCGTAGGAAAGGAGCGTGCTGTCAGCTATAACCGGCATATTTGTTCCCTCCAGAGACTTGCTCGCCGTGCAGACAGACTGAAAACTGTGTGATGCGGATACAAATGCCGTGAGGGAGGCAGGAGGGGAGGGCGTCGAGCCGAGCCCCCAGTAGGTGGTGGTCTCCGACAGCGCAGGGAAGGAGCTCCCCGGCTCCTGCAGGCTCTGCTCCCGGGAAAGGGAAATCCCTGCCGGTGCCCGGGTTATTTCTCAGTGGAAAAGAAGCGGGATGGACTGGCCCCCATGCCTTCGGCTGTGCTGCTGAGTGCTCCCCGTGGGTGAAAGCTGGCGTCCCCGGTAGAAGTCAAATGTGCTGGGGGAGAAGTCACAGAGGTCTCAACAGCAGAGCTCATTGCAAACTGAAAATAAAAGGCAATTTTGTATGAATTACAGCGATCTCTTTTATTTTGGAGATGCTCTTTTTTTTTTAACAGCAGAAAATGCTAGGTTCCTTATGCCCACCTTAGGTTTACAAACACCTGACATCTCACAGACTGCAAAATTACCTGTCCTGCTCACACACCCGAGGCATACAAGCCTCCCAAGCCAGTGACAAAAAAGTGGCACGTTCAGCTACTGAAAGGCAGGAGTGCGGTCTGGGTTGAGCTCCTGATGCTCAGTCACTGACCAATTCTGAGCTACGCGGCTCCCTGGCTCTGTCACTTCAGCTTCACTTGGACTGCTACGGCACTCATCTTTGCACGCCCAGGGCTTCTGTCATCGTGATACAGAAGGTACCACGGACATGAATGAACATCACCCGACCGAAGCGAGAAGCCGGTGGTACAGCTTCACCTTTAATGCACGTGCGCAAGAGGTGGAACGATGGTTGCACAGTCAACCTCCGTGCTCTGGAGTGGTTTATGTAGCTCTGTGACCTTAACGTTAACTTGTGTGAATGTTTAACTGCCCAGGTTTTTAGAGAACAAATGGAACACAAACCCACCACCATGTCCTCCTATCTACACCTGTACAGGTCAGGAGCAGGGCTGAAACATGTAGTGTATGACACCCACCTCCGCTTGAGCGGAGGGTGCAGCAGACCCTGGGCTGATGGCACGGAGCTTCCAGGCTGTCTGTGAGCCCTCACCAAGGGGAGCTGAGCATGCAGACCACAGGGAGCAATTTCAGACACCCCACCATAGAGCCGCAGCCTGCAGCAGCCCCAAACAGCACCGTCAGGGAAAGTCTCCTTTACAATGCATCTTCAAGGGTTGCAGCCACCAATTTCTAAAGTGTCCTTACTCAGAAGAACATTTTCCACAGCTTTAAATGTTTTAATAGTTCGGGCTAAAGTTACTTCCCTGGCTCCTTGCCAAATTCGTGTGCCTCAATGCACAGAGGCACTCTAGTTTGCACAAATTTGTGTGTTTTGATGGTACAAAATGACTGTACGTGATTTTAGCATGGGCAAGAACAAGTGTTTCACCCCTAACCGGTTCTGGTCCTGCCTGAACTATTTTTAGGAAAATCTCAAGCTGAAATTCAGCTGGAGGCAGGCAAGTGGTATGAGAAATTTCAAAGAAATGAAGTTTGGCAGGGAAACGGGGTGGAGCAGCCCTTTCCCTACACCCTGGCATCTGCAAGCTCTGAAGTAACACCGGAATGCATCTGGCTGTTACAAAACCCACAAGGAGCAAGAGGGCCCTTCTTCTTCCCATCAGATGTAGATTTGACTTTATGCTTTTGAAATTTCCCCTCACCTTTTGAAAATTCAAGCCCCTTACTGAATTTTCCAGGAAGATGTTCATTTCGGTGGGGAAAAAAAGACCAAAACAACCTTGATCTGTTTGTCTCAGGTGAATGAAAAGCAGCAGTCCCCTCTCGCACCCCACCTTGGGCACAACCCCGCACCACCTGCTCCATGAAGCCCTTTTGCCCCTTTCCCCTTTGTGGGTTTTATCACCCTTTTTGTTGCCGGTCCCTTTTCTCCCACTCTCTGGGCAGCCCTTGCTCTCCCTAACCCGCGGCTTGTCACAACTGCGGTTATTTTCCCTCAGCGCGGCCCCGGCGACGGACGGGTGCGGGGTGAGGGACGGGTGCCGGGCGAGGGGCGGTAGCGGTGGCTGAGGCGGCGGCGGGGGCCATTTTGCCGCCGGCGGCGCGTGCCGCGCTCCCAGCCGCGAGATGGCGGCGTTGCGCTGCCGCCAGCCCCGCCGCCACCGAGGCGGACGGCAGGGGGGGAGGCGGAGGTACTGCCGCAAACCGGGTGGCTTGCTCCACCTCAGGTCCCAGTCTGGAGTTACCCCGGCAAAGAAATCACCGGGGGTCGCTGGGGAGGGAGGGGGTGGCCGTGAGGACAAGGCAACGGGCGGCGCGGCGAACATGGCGGCCCCGCGGCACGGCCCTTTTCTCTGCCTCTAGAGCTTGAGTGCTTCACAGGCGGCTCCCGAGCTCCGTGCAGACTCCCTGGAGCTGAGGTTGGAGAAATACTAGGAAATGGCTTCGTTTGGGTGGAAGGGAGCTCCTGAGCTCCCAGCATGGAGCGAAGCCATGACGGGCCTGGTGCTGCCTTCATGGGTTGGGGTCGTGTGTTGGTGGCCTCCTTGGTCCCAAGGTTCCCTGATCAGCGTGGCCCGCAGAGTCAGACAGGGAGAAGCTCTGAGAACTGTTTATGGTTTGCCTTCACCAAGACATTTTCTTCCTCAGCCTCCCCCCTCATCAGGGGATAGTAAGAAGCAGCAGCCACTGAGGCCACTGGGCCCAGCCAGTCCTGGTGTGTTTGTGAAGCCCTTCCTGAAGGATAGGGGTGCTTGGTGACTGCCCTCCCCAGGCTGGGCCAGCCACTTCCAATTCAGCCAGTCCAGACCGTACTCTTCCACAGTTAGTAGGAACAGTTTGACCATTAAAAACAAGTGACGTAATTTAAACTTCAAGTGGGACTTGGACCAAGTGTCTCCTTTTCCCATGAAAAATCAAGCCCCATAATTTTTTATAGAATAAAAGTGGAGTTGGTTTTAGCCTATATACCTACATTCTCTCTTCATGTATCTATTTAACAACGCATTTGCCCTCACTTCACTGTCTTTTTTCTGAATAAAATAGTTACTTTACTCCAACATACTATCACTTGCTTTTCCTGCTCTGCGCATAAATTACTTTTCCCATAATTGTCTTTTCTTGACTCATAGCTTGAGCCTGCAGGTGCTGAATCTCTTGTGAATGATGCCATTCCTGCTGACAGCAGTTCAGGAGTCATATAAGCCCATGGCTGGGTGCAGGATTAAAACCAGAACAAAAGAGGCCTTGAATAGTGTGAAGCAGGGGTTACTCTCCTTTGGGAAATCTGAAGGGCAGGTACCATCAGCTGCAGGAGTGATCTAGTGCCAACTGGCCATGTGTTTTGTGTACCTGTGCAGTGGTTTGGCTGGAGAAAGAGCTGAGTCAGGAGCGTAGATTCAAGCTCCGTCGGTCTAAAGCAATTCCGTTTGAGAAGTTGGAGGGGCTGCATCTGAAGTACCGTGAACATCCGAGACATATGTTGCCAAATATGTAGCTAAATTTGAGAGTATTTCTGCCTTTCTGAAAAGTGCAGCTGTTCGTAAATGCCATAGAAAATTGCGGCTTTGGGAATAGTGAGCGGAAGAGGGTTTGGGAGTTGGACAATTCATGATAGTCTGCAGGGGCGCTTGGCCAAAAGAACACTTTAAAAAATGTAGCCTGGTAGCTAATAATCCTTCTAATTTAGTAATTAATGGAAGCAGTGAAGCATCTTCATTTTTTAATACAAAGTGTTGCCAGAACTAGGCTTTTGTAGGGTCATGATTTACTTGTGCGTCGGCATCAGAAGAGAGAGGTGTGATAATGGTGCAAGTTCTGCTACAGCCAGCCCATCAGTTCTCTGCTGGCTGATCCATTCTGTCTTCTCTGCAGCAGTCATGTTTCCTTGGAAGATGGTCCTTCCAAGTGTGCAAGAGTATTTTTATTCCTTCATTCAGAAATGAGATGAGAGAGCAGTGGATGGTGAAAACCACATGATTGTGTATGCAGAGGGCATGGTTTCAGGATGAAAGCCTCTTGTACCTCCTCTCTGTAAAACGGGCTGGTGAACACTTAGGCAACAGTTTACCGGGTGAAGACATAGCTGAGTGCCTCCCTTTGTCAGAAGTTGGTTTCTTCCAAAATCTTAGAAAAAGAAGAGCTGCCGTAATAATTACCAGCAGTTCCGTTTTCTGTTGTTTTTTACATAGAAAGTATTACATAAAAACCAGCTCCAGCTGTGGGCTATAATGCATACATGGATACTACAGAACCGGCATCGAGGTGTGGACTAACAGCTCTGAAGGAAATTGCATGTAAGCTGCTGTGAACAAAAGTCTCAGCCCATTTCCAAAATAGGATTGTTTCCCCTGAATGTGTCAGTATCGTACTGTAGAGCATGTTATCCTACATTAGTAAGCAAATATATGTGTGCATTTTTGTTTAGAAAGACTATGTACCTATGAAATTGCACAAATTTAAATCAGGAGTAACCAATTCTGTTCTATTTGGCAGGAGGAGTGATGGAACCTGCTGCTTCAGGATGAGCACACAGAAGAGGCTCAGTGTTGGCAGTCATTTGTTGTCCATTTGGCCAAAAAGGTGGCCTTTGACTGTGGAGACTGGTAAGTAATCCCAGTATGAGTTGTTACAGAGCTCCAGCTTCCCATTCTGTAAGTGACTGCCTTTCACTGAATGCTGAAATACGGTGGGTGAAATATGACTTGTATTCCGTGCCCAGCTCCTAACCCACTGAAGTCCAAAGCAGTTGGAGGAGACATCAATTGTTTTTGCAGCTGGAAGGATCAATGGGGCATTTTAAGCAAAATGTTTTCAAGTGAAAGGCTCAAACACAGTGAGGAGCTCCGCACAGCTGGCAAGGATAAGGGGAAACAGTAGCTGTAGAAGGAGAAAGATGCTTTCTCTCTACTCTACCTTCTGTCTGTTCCTCTTGCATTAATTCCAGGTTGTTGCTCACTGGCCTCTAGAGCAGATCTGTGGCATCACCAGGTACTCTCCAGTTGAGCCCTTTGTGGAAGAGAGGATGCTTGGCTCAAAGCTGTTCCAATGCTGAAAGCACATCCATCACACAAACACCAATGGCCTGTTAACACCCATCACACAAGCATCATGCCCTGGCTCCTATGGCCATGGCAGGACTGTCAGGTGGGATAGATAGTCCCACCTAAAGCAGAGGATCTGTGGAGATGGACAAGGCCACCTTGCTTTCTCACAGGGAGAGGCGCAATACATAAACATCTTTTCCCTTGCACTTGAAAGAGAGGAAATTAGAAATCTTACCCCCATAGGCCACCATGCTACTTCCCTTTTTTGTTTTTTTTTTTTTTTTTAATGCCAGACATTGCTTGTAGATGTGAGCATGAGCTTCCTATAGGATGTGTTTTCTGGCAGCTGTTCCCTATATGGTACTCTGAGAGGGGAAAGGCACCTTTTACAAGCGCTTTCAAATAATCTTACGGGCATCCCAGTTATGTGTCTGCAAGGATTATAACGGTAGTTGCATCCTTAAATCACTTTATAAAGGAAATGATACATTATCTTCATTTTAGGTGTGTCAGTTGTGTTTATGCTAGTCACAAAACATGCCCAGGCTGGCCGTTGAGCACGAAGGCATGGAACGGCCTGCGTTCACTGTGCTTCCCTCCACAGCGGAGCGGTGGCTGCCTTCTGTGTGTCTGCTGGGAAGGGCCTTGGGTTGCACTGACTTCTGAGCTGTGTGGGGAACTGTTTGGGATGCTGCCAGCTGGCTTCAGCCAAGCTGATGCCAAGGATTATGTCAACAGTTTATAGAGGATTGGATTCCAATGCCCTGGAACATCCCCTGGCAGGGTTTAATTTATACAATAGACCTAGCCAGAGAAAGACTAAGTGCTTTTCCCAAGGTCACGTAGTATGTCTTGATCCTTAATCTTGAGAGATCCCGTGAAAGATACAGTTGCCTGGACCACAGTACACTAAATATGCCACAGATCTTGTGTCTATACCTAGCCTTGAACATAGAGAGGTACTCTCACATGGAAAGGCTTTTTTCATATTGTTTCCTGAGTCTTTTCCTAGCTTGGAAACGCTCAGCAAGCAAAATAAACTCTTGGGATTGAAAGCAGCAGAATTATACCAGGGCCAAATTAGGTTGTTATATGAACCACCTTTTAGAAAAAGGGATTTGCTGAACTCTCCTGGAGCAGCATATACCTTTGTCTTTAACTCCTAAGCTCCAAGGCTTAAAACCAGGCACAAAACACACAATTTGAAGCACACTGGAAGAATGACAATATTTGTCTTCCGATGTTTAGCTTGGGTTCATTTAAAATTCCATTTAATGCCATTTCTAATTCCTATCCCAATAAAACAATACACTTTATTGCTAATGTGGCATAAAGCTCTTGAGTATCTGTTTTACTAGCAACTTTCAATGAGAGTCAGAGTGCTTGAAACTGGGTTTTTGGTGAAATGTAGGTGCCTTATGTCCAGAAAGCAATCCAAAATACTTTCTCTTCAGCACAGCCTAAATCTAAAACACCTATATTCCCTATTTCTCTAGGCATGCAGGAAATGAAGGGAATGCACTGAGAAAGTAGGAACTTGTGAAGTCCCTCACAATCTGGACTTTAGGCATGAAGAAACCTGAAATCCACCAATTTCCAGCCTGTTTTTCCCTGTATGCGTCGCTCTGAGTTGACCACAGAGCACTGTAGCTGCCATCATAAGAATGTGGCCCTTATTGGTGGCACTTCTGCTTGCCACTGGGAATAAGTATAATGGCTGGCATTCTTGCTTAGTGTTGGGAAGCACCTGGATCCAATGCTCTTCTCAGCCTGGAGGCGTTCAAACCCACAGTTTTCATTATGATTTATATTCTCTAACCACCAGGACTGGGGGTGGCAAAAGCAGAGCTGGGCTCAGACAGGAAGGCAGATCCGGAGCAGGAAGAGAGAAAGCCTGAGGCTGTATGTAGGTGGGTGGAGGAAAGCCTGGATTATCATCATGCTGAGGAGGGGGAACTAACTGAGAGGTGGTCTTCCGTTTCATGGACAAGTGCTCTCCAGTCAGCAAATTATCATATAATGGGGTGATGGTCCTCTCTGCCTTGTCCTTTGGCTGTTTTGGGAAAAGCAGTGCTCAGCTCAGCCAAGTGTCTTCTTCAGGAGAAGACTCCATTTGAATGTCAAGAGAGCAAAGAAGTGCAGGAAAGTGGAGAGGGTTGGGATCTCTGGCTGTTCTTTGTGATCCTAGCTCATTGTTTGGGAGCACTGCATTGCCTGTGGAGACACCCCCCTCCCACCACTGGTCCTTCCAGGGGCCCACCTAACTCTGATGCTGTTGGAGCCTGGCATGCTAGTTGTGCCCTAAAGCTTTTTGAAGCTGCTGTGATAGCATTCCTTATATTTCCACAGCACCAAGAGAGGACTGTCCTCCTTTCCAAGTAATAAACAGTGGTGGTTCAGCTGAGATCTTCAACTTATAGCTGTCCCCTTGGAGAACAGAAAAGCCCTGTCTGCTCTGATGTTACCCCACAAGGCAGCTGTTGATTCTCTTTCCTGACATGGGTCAGAGATCTAGAGCCAGTTTGATTTTAATTACAGGTGTAGATTTTGTGCAATTGATGGGAAAATTAATGAATGTCTTGAGACCCTGTGTTGCTTTCGGACTTTATTTCCACACACACGCATGTACATACTCACACAAACACCCAGATCAAGGTCCTCAGTGAGCCTCAACAGGCTGCACGGCACTGTCTGTGTCCAGCTTTGGGCTGAAAAAGTCCCAAGGGATAGCAATTCCACCAAAATATCTATACCAAGCCCTTAGAGCAGTGAAGAACACACAATACCATCTCCCTGTGGATTCTCCAGAAAAATTTGACTCTGAAATTTTTTGGTCATGACTTGTGCCCTTGTGTATGTTGGGACAGTGCCCAGGTCCATGCATGCTCTATCCTGATTTAAGTTATAGGGAGGTTCCAACAGAAATGGCAGATAACATCATCTTCTTGAGAACTTCTGTCAGGTGTTATTCCCTGTTCAGATTTGCGGATATGTTTATGCGTTTGGTGCTGCTGCAAGTTGGTTGATTTATTATGCTTATTGTGGTATCTGTCTTTTTAATTGGGTGTTAAAAGGCAAGCAAGATTAGATTAAGCTAGAAATTACTGGAGGGTGATTTGCTGAATTTATAGTAAATTAATAAGCATACTGTTGGTCGTTCTAATGGCAGAAGGACTTTTTTTGTCTCTGTCACAAGCACAGTCAGCATGTAGGATTCTATTTTTCAGCTGTGGGTGTGTTACTGCAAAGTTGCACGGGGTGGTCAGGAGACTTGATTTGGTGTCTTTGTATTGGTTTAGGTGTGCAAACTGTGGCTGAACATAAGGTAAAAAAGTCAGTAGAACAAATAAAAAATAGCAATTATTTTCTTCTGTTCTGAAATACTCCCGCTGGAGTGTTTCAGTCTCTCTTTGCATTCAAGTAATTTGGTTTCATGGGTTTTACTTGAAGAAATGATCTTTCATGAATCTTAGTCTTATAGTTCTGGCTAGTTTGTACTTGATAAATCATTGAATTAATCCATGAGGAACATATTACCACACCAAAAAAAAAAAAAAAGAGTTAGAGGTAAGAGACAGAGATAAGGTAGATAAGAGACAGATGTGTGATAGCTGGAGTAGCAAACAATTTGCAGCATAAGAACAGAGAACAATTAAACTCCCATGTGGAGGTTACAGGAGTCCTTAGGCCATGCACATCAGCAGGATCCAAATAATCCTTTGTCCCAATCACAGAGGATATATTCCACTTCTTCGAAGCTTCCAGGACATCTCTGGAAGTGATGCCAGCAGCCAGAGCCTGTTTGCTACCCTTGCTTAGGCACATGTGAAAATATGCTGTTAGTGGATCCCTGTGTTTGCAGTTCGTGCTCCCTGCTACTCTCCAGCCCAATCCCACTCTCATGTCCTGGTGGGGTCTTGGCGAGGAGCTGTCTCAAAACCTGCTTTACACCTGCAGGGGTTCAGATTCCCTCTGCTTTTTATCTTGCTGTGGATAAAATTTCCCAGTCATAAAAAACAAACCACCTGGAAATATCCACAAGCTGTGGGATCTGAAGATATGAAACCAGTCCACAGTGTAAGTACAGCTAATCCCACTGCAGCGTACGTGATGGGTGAGCTGATTTCCTGAGGATCCCAAGGATCCTGTCAACTCTTTCTTCTGTGGCCTTTTGGTCAGATAGAAAAACATGTCTAGGGGAAAAATCACCATTCTGTGGTTTACATACTGATGGTCAGACAAAAGGATGCTGGTTCACCCAGCAAAGTGTAGAAAAAGAAGTACCCCAGATGTAGCTTGCAGCAACCAGAGATTATTTTTTCAATTAGCTTCTGGTCTGGCTGGTTCAATTGATGAGCTTATGCCAATTTATACCAGCTGAGAATCTGGTCTTTGAAGTTTTCATCTCCATTAAATCCTCAGGGACAGGATGTATTCTGGGGAGGGCATGTTCTCTACTTGAACAGTGGTAGCAAGCCAGAGTGATCTGATTGGCCTCAGTCCACAGCTGTGTTTTCTCCTCTAAAGGCTTTTTTTTTTTTTTCACATGCTGAATTCCATTTTTCGTGCCACCAAATCCTGTACTGGGAGAAACTTCTATTGCTGTGGTCAGCATAGACTGGGGATCACCAGCTGAAATAAAGGCTGTAAGTTGGAGCCTGGCATCCAGGGTGGTCATCATGTGATACCAGCCTTCCTGCAAAGTACAGAGCTAGGTAAGGTCTGGTCATAAAATTCTTTGTTATACAGGAAGGCAGCTTGACAGCTTGCCTGGGCAAAGCCAGAGGCAATTGGATTGGGACTTAGGACACCACACACTTGTTTTTCATCCTTTTTCAATCTACCCAAGCTGACATCCATAAATATGAGTTTTGTGAGAACTTTATATTCTCATGCTCTTTTCTCTTTGCAAGGTCATTCCCAGCATATTAAGTAGCTGTTTAATGAGTTCTTTTTTCTCTGAAATGCCAAGCTGTGAAAATGTTGAGCAAAACAGGACTGTCCCTTGCTACTGTATGCAATGTCCTCTGGGGCAAGATCCTCTTGCAAATCTCACACCTAGGAGTCATAGTTTATATGGAGTGACTAAGACCTGGTTGCCGAGGGACTAGAACAAATTGAAATAAAGAGAGGGAGCTTTCAAGATATTTTAGATGAACCTTTCTAGAGATGAATGTGTTTTTTTATTCTTTTGCTAAAAGTCATAGTTAAAATGTCAGCAGTTTGGGGACTATTTGTTCCTTGTTTCCTTTAAAAGCTGGTAAACTGAGGTGGATTTCAATGCAGTTGTTTAAACATAAATGTTGTTAAAGAAACCCGGAGCCAATTGTTTTATTATGAGCTCTCCTAGTATTATTTCCCTGCCTTATTTGAAGTCTGCTTGTTCTGCCTCATTATCGTTTGACATTATCTGAAGAGAACAGCACGAGTGATGTATCTGCTTAACAAAGTGCGACAGAGAAACCAGTATTTGGGCAAAATAATTTTTATATTTCTTTACCGCTTGGCTGTGAGGGAGCCAGTGCATTAATTTCACAGCAGGAAGGAAAATACTCTCTTCTCAATATGTTTTTAAGTTTTCTTGTCTAAATAAAAGGCTTATAGATTATCCAATATCAAAAGTGCTCAAAGGTTCTATTCTGCTTTGTGATAGTCAGTTGTAAAATTCAAGCTTATAAAAAGATTAAGTGAGAATTGGGTTTTTAATCTGTTTTTATTATTGTTGGTTGATGTTCACTGAACGTTAGAAGGGTTTGCACTCATAGCAAGCCTTGTCAGTTTAGGAACCAGCAGCTAAATACATGTGGGGTAGATTTGAAGGACTAATCAGCCCTAAACTGCCCTTCGGAAAAGACTTGGGTTCCACTGTAGGCCCCTGGAGAAGGGCATTGCCATCTGCAGGATACGCATAAGGCTTGAGACTAAGAAACGTGCAACACATGGGGTGAAGGGATTGCAGTATTCCTGGGGGTCTGCTCCCTGGAGGAGGACCTGCCTCTACCAGCAGCCAGGAGGTGCCCATTGCCTTTTCTCCAAGTTCCTGTGTCAGCAACTGTTGGGAGAGCTGCCTGAGACATCAGCGTCTGCGCACAAAGCTTTGCATAGGTGGTGCTTCCCCAACTGGCTGCATGCTCAGGGGAGGCTGGGGTAGGACATGGTTGGCAAGACAGCAGCTGGCTTCTCCCTTGTTCCCTTTTCCCAGTTGCTGGGAGACTCTGCTGGCCACTTAGCTCTCTTATAGAATCATTTAGGTTGGAAAAGACCGGTAGGATCACCAGGTCCAACCGTTAACCTAACACTGCCAAACCCACCACTAAAACATGTTCCTAAGCACCACGTCTACATGGATTCTAAATACCCCCAGGGATGGTGACTCCACCACTCCCCTGGGCAGCCTGTTCCAATGCTTGACAACCCTTTCGGTGAAGAAATTTTTCCCAATATCCAATCTAAGCCTCCCCTGGCACAGCTTGAGGCCATTTCCTCTTGTCCTATCGCTTGTTACTTGGGAAAAGAGATTGACATCTGCAATTTCCACATTTCAGTCTAGTAAACTTTTCATGAGAGCCACTTGCTCCATCAGCTGCCCTGCCCTCTTGTTGTTGTAGTGTAGCTGTATCTTCTTGAATTGTGGTGGAGATTTGGAGTGGGGGTGGGAAGAGGGGGGAACAAACTCACCATGTTCCAGTGAGGGTCTTACTCCCTCCCTCGCAGTTTCAGAGGGGCCAAATTGGCTTCACAGCAATAGAGCCTGAAGGTTAAGTTAAAGATCTGAACCTTTAGCTCATCAAGGTGCTTACCTGATACGGGACGCCAAGGCCTGCTCCCCAGTATAAAGGAGACACAGTCTGCGGGTTGATCTTGTGTCCACTGAAGTAAAGATCTCCCATTGTGCCCTGAAACTTCCCTGCACCCTCCATTTGGTAGTTCCTCCTCCCTTTCCACTTGCTGCCCGAGGGGCAGAGCCAGGAGGGCCTGCCCAGGTTACCTGCTGCACTGGTGCCATACGGCTGTGCCGAGCTGCCGACACACACGTCTGTGTGCATCTGCCAGGTGCATTCTCACAATCCACTCCCAGCGAGCTGCAGGTCCTTAAACCCTGCTCCGTGTCTGCAGCTCATCCTCCTACATGCCTTAATCAATAGGCCCCATCCTTTCCTTAAACATAAACAAGTTGCTGCAGAGCCTCCCTGCTCACCGAACCCAGCGCCCATGCCATACGGGCACGCTCGTGCTTGGCATGGAGTTTACACAAGAACTTTCTCACGCTGTCGACTTCCAAATGCAGTGTGTGGAAAGCAAACTGAATCTACACACCTCCAACACTCCCCAGAAACAGTGTGTCTCTGATCCTGTGGAGTTTATAATGAAGATGCAGCCGTGGCCCTGGTGGAGAAGAGCATCGCTTCATCTGCAGTGGTATCTTCTCTGGGACAGTGGCCAAGCAGTACAGAGAAAGTTGTTAAATTTATGTTGTGCGCCTAATCAAGAGCTCTTCAACTGAGAAGTTCATGTCCTCCCAGCCCAGATAGAGAGCAGTTTATGGAGTATGAGGAAAGATAATCCTTTTAATTGTCTTTTAATAATTGTTAGTGTTTCATCTCAATCTACGATATTTGACTAAGCCCCTCGGGCTCTGAGTTTCATGAGGCAACAGGTTTTATCAGGAAGGAAGCACAGTCCATGCTCCATGGGAGAGCTTCATGGGAGAGCTCATGACTTTACTCCTTGTTTTGCTCCTTCTGTTTTAGGCTGCCTGCCTGGACTCCAGCAACTGCAATGTCATAGACACAGAGCAGAGTACAGAGGGGAACTGAGCACCAACTCTCTTCTGTCTTTTCCCCTCCTGCTCATGCGTTAGATATGTGGATCAGCTGGACACAAAAGCTATGCTGAAGGAAAGAGACAGGAGATAACCGGAAATGGGATGAAATGCAACATAAATTTGCTGAAGGTAGATCATGCCAAATTGACATGGTGCCTTTCTTTTATAAGAGAACTGACCTTTTAAGACAAGGCAAATGCAGTCAATCTGCACTGAGAGGTTGAAATAAAACCAAGAAATTATTTCTTATACTGGAGAAACACGAATTTTATAATGCGGAAAGCACTGACAAACAGAAAGATCACGATGGGTTATGATGGAATGAGAACAAACATGCCAGAAGCAATTACTGGTGGAATTCCTCCAGGACTGGACTTGGAATGGACCTTATTTGATGTTTCGTTCCCAGCTGTGGCACCAGAAGACAAAAGGAGACAGTGACATTAACTGATGACACAGTCTTGAGTACTGTCAGTAATGGGGTGCATGAGATGCTACCCACAGAATTCTTGTTCGTTTGAGCAGTGAGCAATGGAGGGTAGTAATGGAAATGAGGTGAAGTTTATTAGTGCAGAGCATAGGGCCTGATCTGAGAACTTCTAACAAGAAGCTCTGCCATCAGCTAGATAGATATTCCTCAGCTGGAAACAGGGCTGTGGGGAAGATCTATGCGTATATCGGTCCAGGGCAGTTCAAACTCAGCTGTGGCCAACACTTGGACACTTTGTCCTTCCCCTCACCTCATAGGTTGTGACAGTGGGAGCTGTCTCTCAGGCCCTTGCAGACCACACCGTGTCACCTCTCACACAAATGCACTTGCCAGAGGACAGGCTGCCCCCAGACCACCCTATTGTCCCCAACACAGGACATGACAGCAGTTCCAGCTTCTGTTGGATCTTCCTTCTTCCCCTCATAATGAGGCAGGAACTCTAGCCAGGCACTGCAAGAAGGTACTGTATATTCCCAATTCCTTCTCCAATGCACACAGAGAAGGAGCAATAGTTACAGGCTCCAAGCTGGCTGCTGTAAGGGTGAAGGTGTTCGGTTCTTGGGCACCATTTGCTACAAAAGCAGCCATTTTCTGTAGGGAGAAGATGACTGGCTGAAGAGAAGTGTGCTGTGCTGGAGCTGGTGCACAAGCTGCATCATGCTGCATTAGTCAGTCACAGCATGACTATGAGCCACCGATATACAGGAAACATAAGTTCTACTGCGTATAAAATATAAAACTGACCAGCAGAGTGAGAGCAGCTTTAATGCCCTGGTACAGCGCTCTTCTGAGTGTCATCTGGAAAGCTGTGTTCACCTGCATTCGCAAGGGATTTGTTGAATATGGGGTAAGAAACCCAATCTATTAAATGGAGCTTGATTTGTTTATGAGTGTTTGTGTTGTGTATTTACCTATGGTAGCTGACAGCAGGGCTCAGGGCAGAGGTCCCTTCCTGCCATACATCTTCCAGTTCTTTGTGAGTAGCTGTTATTTCCAGTTGGGCATGTTTTGAATATGGGAAATTTCAAGCAATCAATCCAAGCTTACAGCTGTCCTTGAGTAAATTTAAGAAATATTCCTCCCTTCCTGAAACAGCCACATCCCTGGAAGTATCACAACAGCAAGGAGGAAATGATGCATCTTCTGCTTTGGTGTCACTGGTCGGAGCCAAGGTTGGGTTCAGCACAGACTGGGCAAAACTCAAGAATATTGTTCATAGAGCTTAATTATTTTTCCGATACTTGATGGAGTCTCTTGGCTGGGAGAAGTCTCTCAGCTAATGGAAGTTTGCTACACACAGTAAATTGAGATTTTAGCTAAGAAACACAGAAAGCTGCCAGGTGAAGAGAGAAAAAGTATGAAAGACTCTTTCTCACCTTTTTGAAACCCTCCTTATGGGACAGGAGCTGTATAAGGCAGCAGTGCATAGATCAGACCTTCATTACTTAAGTTCACCAGGACACGGTTTGATAACTTCAGTCCCCAGTTTCTTCTAGCACATATTAAAACCCGTCTCCCCAGACGCTCAGCTGAACAAATGCCCATTTATCTCCTTTTTTCTGCTGCTGGAGGTCTTCAGGCTGCCTCCACATAACTCCTACGCAGACTGCAGAGAATATTTACAAGCAGTCTCTCTCACACATGTCTTAGAGCATGCACAGCACTTGTTTCGTTTAGTGTAGGAGGCTTCTATTTTTGCAATAGTAGCTCCCCAAACCCTTTGCTCTAGCTCATGCTACATCATAGGCTTTATGTGTTGTGGACCATCTTGAAAGGTATCAGGGATGCAACAGTGCAAAATGGCTTCAGACTTCCTGTTCTGAAGAAGTAACAGGAACTGTCTGCTTTTTCTCCTAATTTTTCTGCAGGGGCTTCAAGTAATTGGACAACTATTGGATCATAACAGTCCATTTCATTAGTTCCCTGCCTCTCGCACCGACCAGGGCCATCCACCTCAGAGCTGACTGTGGCCATATATGTAGTTTCTTGTCATCTGAACAAGTGAATGGGGAGTTTTAACCACTAAGTCAGAGTGTATTTGCTGGGAAGGGTGTCTCTATGCATAAGACATTAAACCTCTGTTCGAGAGATCTGACATTTTTTGTCTGAACCATAGACTGCCAGAAAACCTTAAGCAATTCACTTCTGCTGTCTCTCAGTTTCCCATTTGTAAAATTCCCTGTCCAACCAGGTCACTGGGACATATTGGGATACTGTAGTGATGGTGCCCACATAGCTCTCAGATAGTTGTTAGGATGCCAAGAGGAAATGCCAGGACATTATGCCACCTGGTAGGACCTGGTGTGATGGGCAGGAGTACCCAGGGTGTGTCCTGGTTGTGTTTGCAGTCTGAGATTTCTTGGATTTGTGGCTCCATCAGAATGGGCCTAGGTGACAGATTTGGCCACACACCTATATATACACATGCTTTGACTAGAACTGCCAGTGATTAGGTGGAAAATTATCTTTCCATGCCCAGTGGAGTCTGGGGCTCTTTGCAGAAGCAACCAGTTGCTGCCCCTGTAGCTGGTAGTTGTGATACGATGCTCCTCCCATGGGAACTGTGTGTAGACTCACTCACGCTTTACATAGGGCACTGAATCAGTCAGATGTGATGATTTTTGTTCACTGCTCAGCCAGCCTGGGCTCCCTGAGTGGATGAGTGACCTTGAGTTAGTGGATTTTGAACTCTCTTGCCAATTCCTTGAACTGTTCCCCAGATAAAGTTTATTGTGAGTATCTGCCTTACCCAATCCCAAGGCAGGAAAAGGTGTTTAGCTAACTAACTACAAGATATTCTCGACATTTTTTTCGATGTTTGACTGAAGTAAAATATGACCTTAAAAGCATCAGTAAACACTGCAGCTTTCATGTAAACACATCAGATATACATCTGCTATTTCTTTGTTCTTTACTGATAATAGAGAAGTTGTAGAAGGCAGGCATGTGCATACCTTCCACTGCGTGGGCTCCTTTACATCCCTTTGGCAGTGGCCTTTTCCTACCAAGAAGTATTTCAGGGAGCTTCCTGTGAAGGAAGGCAACAGAGTGAAGGGGTATGGAGAAGCTGCGTGCTGCTCTTGGCTTTGCTGGGAATCTCTCCTCTTTATGAAGTCCTTGGGAACAGGTCGTACCTATGTGCTTCCAGGGTGGAGAGGACTGTGGCAGTGTTTACAGTTAGGACTGCTCTGAGAGTAGTCATTGCCGTCCGGGGATGCTAAGGTGTGCTTCCTCCACAGAGATTTTGGGTTCAGTCACCCAAACTAACCAAGCTGCTGGCTCCTCAGCGCTGGGATGCTCTTCAAACAGAGTCATTTTGGGCAGAGAACACGAGGCAGATGCTGAAAAGTCTTTCCCTCCTGTCTTCCTTACACAAGGTGTCATGTGGGTCCTGGTGAATCCTGTGCTTCCTGTCTGTTCTGAATTTGTCCTGCTCCTCCTTGTGGACCTGCCTTGGGATTTTGCAGGATGTAAAATGTAGCTCAAATCTGCTACAGCAGGCTCCCAAAGGAAGCATGTCTGGAAACAGCAATCCTCTGCTGAAGAAGTGCTGTGTAATTGTACACTCATAATACAGCCAAAGCAAAAGGAAAAGTATGAAATAGTTACTTCCCTTGGTAAAATAAGCCCTACCATAAAAAAAAGCCGTAGGGCTCCATATATTATACCTGAAAACTCCTGAGAGCTCATCTAGGGAAAAGATGCACACTTGCAGAAGCTACAATAACTGCAAAATTCAACACTGTGTCCTGGTCCCAAGGTAGTCATTGTGCTTTGAAGGAAGCAGGCACACTATAATGTTCTGCAGGATAATCCCAAACATAATAGTGGAATGTTAGCCAAAGGCTCTGCATCCCAGGGAAACAGTGGGGTAGGAGGTACAGGGATTAGGGAAAGAATCTCAAGCTGGTCCTTCATATATCTTGTAATTTTTACCCTAGAACTAAATACTAGATCAAAGATGGCTTCAGCTGTTGATAAATCAGAGTCTCTGACACCACCACAGCTCCTGCAAACCATATGGCCAAGGTGGAAAGCGGGCAGCCTTCCCTGAGTCACTGCAGGGTTTGTCCTCGGGTTGCCGCATGGACACATCACCACAGCGGTCCTCGTCCTCAGTGGCTCGAGATCCAGGCCTTAGTTTGTGACCTGGCAGCTGGGGCAGAGGGCTGTGGAGTGGTGTTAAGGAAAACACCGGCTCTGGAGAGTGCATCCGTGAATGTGAAACTCAAACAACCTCTTGACCCACAATCCACCTATGGTTCAATCTATTCCACTCCATCAGATAGAAACCGCTTGCAGCTATGCAAATAGTCCATCCTACCTGTCTTGTTGGCCTTCCCTCTGCCTGACCTAATTAGTGTGGTGAGTAAATAGAAGAAAGAGGTCAAATACAGGGCTAGATTTTCCTTGAAATGGCTCCAGATACGGCCAGGCCGTTCGATACCATGGTATCTAAAGAGCCTGCTCTGGGAGCAACAGCTGCAACATCTGTCCATCCAGAGACCGGATGAACCAGAGTGGGGTGGCAGAGTGACCACCCCCTGAAACTTTGGGCTGAGGGTTAAAATAAATAAAATACCATCTGTATCCACTGATCTGTGTAACAACCCGTATTTCCCCCGTTTAAGCTCTGGACTTGTGCTCACGCATTCCTCTGCTTCAGATGCATTTCCAGGGCAAATTACAGCAGTATCTGACATGGTAGGGGCTTTTTAACACGGCATCAGGCGCCAGGTGATTCTGGTTTTTTTAAGTATTAAGTCAAGACAGTCTGCTAGGGAGGCAGGCAAGCCCGGTCAAGTTCTCACATACTCGTTCTGTGGTACGAAGCCAAACTGTGAAGTTTTCCAAGTATTTTAATGAGTGTGTTTCGGACTTTTTTATTAATTTTTAGTGCCTCTTACTTTTGGCAGTTCCAACTGCTGTGCTACAGGAAAGGCCAAGCCACCCTCCAGTGCTGTTCCAGATAAATAGGCTTTAACCGCAAATTAACACGTTTATCTTGTACTGCTTGTGAAGTTAAAGGCCCCATGATCTGTCTGAGAATTGCTGTTTGCTCTTTCAGGTTGTGGTTTTGCTCTGTGAAGCCCTGGCCAGCTGAGGACCTAGCAGAAAGGGCTCCTTTCTTGATGCCCGGGTACCATCAGCAACTCAAGAGAGAAATGCAGGAACTGTTGGGCTTACTCATAGGGATTTTGGGGGCAGACTTTACTTTTGAGGGATGGAGCTGGGCAGCAGGATGGGGAGGGAAAGGGGCTGATCAGAGGAGCAGCTTGGAAGATGGGAGAGAGGCTCTGAGGGTCTGTCCTGCTCTGAGCCCCCTACCACAGTAGCCCCAGCAGAGAGCGATGCTGGAGGTCCTGCTTCCCTGGGCCTCTGCTTGGTTTCTTGGTTTCTTTTGCTTACTCTGACAGTTTGATTTTGAATTAAGAGGTAGGAGAAGGATTCAGCAGGCTTGAAGGTGGAAGATGTCCATAAAACACTGCCTTGCTTCTTTCAGAAATTTGTTTCCAGATCCCCTTTGAGGGTGGAACTTCAAAATTGGGATCGGCATTAATATTTCTCTATAAAAGAACCTGTTCTGATCCAGGCCTTTAATCACTCCCTTTTTACCTAGAAAGCAATAAGGATATAACATCTACCTCCCCAGAATGCCCTTGGGCCAGACCTCTAGACATTTCAGCAATTTTTTCCAACAGAGCCAGACCAGGCTGCAACTACATGCATCCTGTTAAGTCTTCTGTTACTTTGCCAAATCTAGGAGATTTCCAGTTAAGAATAAACTGGACACACATGAATGCAGTTAAAGACTTTGCTGTTACCTATTGGCTTGACCCTGACCTTCTCTATGGCTTCCACCAGCTGGAGGATGGCACGGGACTCTTGGGTTTAGCTAAGAAACTGAACTGCAGTGAAGCAAAAAGTCATACACAGAAGCAGCTTTCTCCGTTACATAGTATATAGAGAATAATTCTGGATTTACGTCAAAAAAGTTTATGCATTTAAACATACGCTGTGGTACAGATAAAGTAATGCAAACCTTGCAGATATGATTACTGGTATGAAGTTGTGCTTATTCTGCTACAATCCCTTTCCACATTGGAGAATAAACAAGCCAGACATCTTTTTTCTGTGATCACTTTCTCTGTCGAACGCTTACACCTACTTCAGTAAGAAAATTACCCGCTTACGATGGTTGTACAGACATCAAGTCTGTGAGTAGGAACAGCTTTTTATGTGAATCCGGTCCACACACCACTGGGGCCAACAAAATGCTGTGGGTTTTCACAGTAACAGTACAAATATTGACAGGACCCTTCCCCAGGCGGTACAGGCTCTTCGTGGGAAGTGCTCACACCTGATGGTGGCACCTACAGTAACTCTTGCCCCAGGATGCCTCCTGCTTTGGAGAGCAGCTTGGCAGCAGTGCAGCGCTGGCCACTTCTGGTGTGGCCCTAGAGGGAAAGCTGGCTTATGGCCAGAAACCGACTGCATTTCAGAAACCTGTTCCTCCTCAGTGCCTGCCCAGAGATGCTGGACTTGCTTTGGACTCAGACCAGCATAACTGAAAGGCAGCAGGGACCCTCTACAGTTTCAGTCTCCTCCTGGCTATGTCTTAGATACCTCGCTCGGTACTCTGCACATGACAAACACCAAACAAAATGGATGTTCTTGATGTTTGCTCGTTGCTTTCTGCTAGTCTATGATGGAGAGGCACAAAAATTAAAAGCTACCTCAACATGCCTGTGGCAGTCAGGAGAGGTTTCTGAAGACTGGAGGAAAGCAAATGTCACTTCTACCTTCAAGACGAGCAAGGAGGAGGACCCAGGGAACTACAGGCTGGTCACCCTCACTTTGATCCCTGGGATGCTGGTGGAGCAACTAATCCCTGAAACTACTTCCAGACACGTGAAGGACAAGGAGGTGATTTGGAGTAGTCATCATGGATTTATAAAGGGGAAATCATGCTTAACCAATGTGATAGCCTTCCACAACGATGCAAGTTTGCAGGTAATACTGAGAGGAGTGGCTGATGCCCCAGGTGATTGTGCTGCCATTCAGAGGAACATGGACAGGATGGAAAAGAGGGTCAGAGAGGAACCTCCTAAAGTTCAACAAGAGGAAGCCCTGCCCCTGGGGAGAAATAAACCCATGCACCAGTACATGCTGGGGGCAACCAGCAGGAGGACAGCTTAGCAGAGAAAGGCTTGGTGGATTCCTGGGGGTCAAGGTGGCCATCAGTCAGCAGTGCACCCAAGCAGGGAAGCAGCCAATGTGTTCTGGGCTGCATTAGGCAGAGTGTTGCACTGGTGGGACCTATCTGGAGTGTTGTGTTGGGTGCTCCCCAGTGCAAGAGAGATAGGGACTTACTGTAATGAGTCCATTGAAGGGCTGAGAAGGTGATGAAAGGACTGGAGCAACTTTCATACAAGGAGAGGCTGAGAGAGCTGGGACTGTTCAGCCTGGAGAAGAGAAGGCTCAGGGTGATCATGTCCATAAATATCCAATAGAGAGATGAAGAAGAGGGAGCCAGGCTCTTCTCAGTGGTGCCTAGGGACAGGACAAGAGGCAATGACACACAGAGAAATCCAGAAAATTCCAATTGCAGATAAGAAAACCCATTTGTACCATGCAGGTGGATTAGTACAGGCACAGGGAGGTTGTGGTGTCTCCATCCTTGGAGATACTCAAACCCTGAGTGGTCACAGCCTTGAGCAGCCTGCTCTGGCTGACCCTGCAAGTGCAAGGGTTGGGCTGGACAGTCTCCAGCGGTGGCTGCCAGCCTCAGCTGCGCTGACTCCGTCATTCTGTCCCGTAAGGCCTCCAGGACCACAACCCTGGCATTCCCCTGTGGCCACAGATCTGTCCCCAGTGACCTCCAAAGCTTACCCGGTTTCCATACCATCCATGCAGAGAGGAATATAAGAGGATGCCAGTGCAGATGTTTTTGCTTGCTGCATTTTGTCTTGGTGTGTGTTGTGCAACTAACAAAACTGTCAAGGGATTTTCCAGTGGCATCCCTGAAGGCTTTGCAAAGTTTTACTTTCTGTATGTTTCTGGTTTCTTTTGAAAAACTGATCCTTCCTACATATTCAAAGCTCTGACAGATGACAGAATATGGATGGTCATCAAGTTTTCCGTTCACTTGCCAACTTACTCGCATGCAAGTCTTGCAGTAGTTCCTCGTCCTGGAAGTCATTCCCCACTCCCTAAACATCGCGCTTACGTGGTCGAAGCTGCCTGTAATTTTTCACCTCTGACTTCAGAGTTTAAGGTGGAGCGTTTTACGGGTTCTCTCATCACCTGCCCCATGTCCTGGTATCCCAGTGCTGCAATTACAAGCAGACTGGCTGCACTTCTCCAAGCCTCGTGAAACACGATGGCCTCCAGGCTCCCTGTCAGCCCGGTGGCTCTGTGTTTGCGTTCCTCATTTTACAGCCACAGCTCAGCTCCAGGCCCTGCCGCCGCTGATACACTGCCTGGACATTTCTAGGATGGATTCAGATGTTCATTGCCACTGACTCTTTTTCTCCCTGGTATTTCGAAGCACTTTTCCATTTCCATTTGAGTTTTATCAGTGTCTAGGTCATTGTATTTTTTTGGTAAGCTCTTTCCTGGTGCTGATCTTTGGGCACCCACTGAGAGTGAAATCTCTTGTGGATTCCTCCAGCCACCCTGGGGCTCCTGAGCCAGCAGCGTTTGGGGCTCAGCCCCTGCTGCACCTCCTCCCTTGGGTTTCTACAGCTTTGATGCCCGCAGATTTACCGGGCTCGTGTCCTGCCTGCGCTGGCCAGTGTCCTCAGTGGTTGTGTGGCTGTGTAGCTGCCCTTCTGGATCAAGGATGCTCTTGCTAAGGAGAAGGGTGATTTTGGGCAATGACATTGCCACACACCCCAAAAGAAGCACAACACTACCCCCCCCATCCCCAGGTTTTTTAAGTGCACACACACAGATGTGGCACCTGCAGATACCTCCTCTTCGTAGTCCTTTTCTCATCTGCCCTTGCCACGGCTTTCGTGTCAGCTTTTATTTGAGTTAATGTTTAAAGCAGGGGAGTGCCTGAGCAGGGGTGCCTGGCCAGCTACGGGCACAGCGGCTCTCTGGGCGGTGCAGCGGGATGGCATCGTTAGCAGGACGCACGGACGGGGTCGCCACGCTCGCTGTTTTATAAAAATGCTGCTGCCTAATGAGAATTAATTACAACATTGATATTAGATTTTTTTTTCATCCAATTAGCTGCTTTTGAAATGTTAGTTACAAAGCATTATAGCAACACTGAGAATATAAGCGGCAGCACTTTGTTTGAAAGGAATTAAAACTCGATAGAAAAAACCACTACACAGAACATAGAAAAAAAAGCAGTAAAAACTAGAGATGCATTAACTTTGTGCCACTTCATGTGAATTGATCCTGGTGGGGGAGCTTAGATAGAAATGACAAAATAATATTGCCTAGTTCAATATTTTAGCAATATTAAAACTTAACAAGTTTTATCTTCTAGGTTTTCATGCCTGTGTTACCTTTATCTTTGTGCATTTCTATGATCAGAATTTTCTAGCTTTATTTTTATTAGTTAATAAACCACACGTACTTTAATTAAAGCAATGCAAGCCTATTGCTTCAGTATTGTTTGTGATACTGCAGTTGTATGACTCTTGCTGTCTTCTTTGCGTCATCCCTGCTGTCGCCCAGGCAAAGACCGTGGAGGTTTGTTTCCACATTTCGCTAAATCCAACAGGGAGTGCCAGCATCGTATTTCTGCATGTGACACAGGGCTGGACATGCATGGTTGTCCGTGTAATGTCATATGCAGTGTTCTATTTTTTAACATAACATAAAACTGCTTTACAAAACTCTCATGATAACACTTGGATTTGCCATATAGTTTGTCCAGGGCTTGAGGCTTAAAAGATAGTTGTGACAAATGTGTCTCAGCGAGTTTTTCTCTTCTTGCATAGCTCATCTGGTTTCTACTCAGGTACCTCTCCCATTTTCTCTTTTTAAAATAATTCTCAATCCAGACGTTGTTTTAGAAATTCTCATCATGTACCACTACTTTGTTCTGCTCTGCCAATAACAGCCTCAGTGAATTCAAGCAACTTTGCAAGGTGTTCTTATGCTCTTCTAAGTATTTCTCCAAACTGATCTTTTAAAGAGCTTTGAGACTTTGCAGCAATGGATTTCAAACTGACTAGATGTAGCCTTAATTTGCCCTCAGGCTACTTTCCCCAGCACTTGCTTTTTGTTACATTTTCCAGTCCCAAGGGTTTTCTCTTGAACTTCTGAAAAGGTTTGCTAAAGCATCTCTAATTTCTTTCCCCATTTCCTTCAGCATGCCTGCATATGGCCTTTCCCTTTTACTGGTTTTACAGATCCCAAGCTTTTCATTAACTATTCCTGATCTTATCTCCCAGTTTCTTAATTCCTCATCATCTGCTCTCAGTAATCAGAATCTTGCTTAAGAAAATATCTGTTCTCTGGCAGCCGAAGATGCAAAGTAAGCGTTAATATTTTCTTTCTGACTTTCTTTTCTCTATGACTCCTCTTTAACAGCCTTTTGAAAGAAAATGCCTTCCCTCCTTGCTTTTTTTTTCTTTTTTGGCTGCTTATGTTCGTTCAGATGATCCAAGCTGATCTAAATATAGTGAAGTACATTGGTGTCTCCCCCATCAAGTGTGTTCAGCTGTGACTCAAGTATGGTTTTGCTCCACTGCCTTCCCAATGTGCAAGCGCATTAGCGGGGACTGCTTGCACAAGTCCCTGTGCTTGTACCCTTGAATGAAGCCAGCAATAGCTAAAGACAAACCAGGCACAAAGGCCCGGCTCTGGAGGTAGTCTTGGCTCGGACTAAAAGTGGATCCTTTGTGCCTTGCTACGTAGGAGCGGTGCCCTCTGTGGAGTATGAGCACCTCCAGCTCTGCTTCTGAAAATAACTGGTGCTGTCGCACAGTACTGGCAGAGTAAAGAGCTTTGATTCATTCTTGAAAAAAATAACGTCCATGTGTGGATTCTGCAGTTTTGTTGCAATGCTCACTTGCTTAAGATGTTGCTTGATCCACATTTCAGATCTCATCGGCTCATGATTACTCGACTCTGCAATTAGAGGTTGACTAAAAGTGTTTTGACTTGTTTCTCAACGGACTATGTTGAGATCAGCTCCTGGTCTATCCCAATGCAGACAGCTCTGGACATTTGTTGTTGCTCTGGCAGATGGTACCAGAGATTTTTGACTCTCACAGAAAGAGGATAGACACATTTTAATGAGATTTGCATAGACACTTCTTGATGTATCTTGGTTGTGGGCCTTAGAGACCTATCAGCTGCTGATGATGACTGGTTCTTTCCCCTTTTGTACTAAAACTATTATTTCAAGCAGGAAAACAGCTGGCAGAGAGGTTTGGTCTGGCCCTGGCAGCCTGACGGGCTCAGTGAGAGCTGCACATGGATGTGGCGAGGCCCTTCCAGGTCTCCGACCAGTGTGTGTGAAGCTGGCTGAGGTTTTTCTGCACGGTGCTTGTGAGACCAAAGCAATCAAGAGCTCCTCAAGAACGCTTTGCCACCCTTTACTTCCCACCTCGCTCTTGCCAGCCATTTCATTTCTCTGGACTAAGAAACCTAGAAGTCTGCAGGGCTTTGGGCAGAGCTGCAAACCTAGAATAGGCAGGCAGGCAGCCACTGAGGACCAAGTCACCTCCTCTGGTACCTACAAACTGTAGGTTGTGTCACTGTCTGTGCTCTCTCTTGGGCACCGAACCATGATTACTCCCTGCCTCCTGTCCTCCAGGAGCACAAAGGTCAAAATAAACTTGAACCTTATAACTGCTGTTTAGTGCCTTGATGCTGCAGAGACTGCCTTGGTGACCCTCTTTGGCTTTGCTGTTCCCAGAGAGATTGGAGCTGTCATCTTATGCACCAGGACTGGGTGCCGTAGCAGCAAATGGGCTGTTTGGAAGCACAATCTCTGCGAGCAGCCAACTCTTTTCTGCTCTGCATGAGGTTATCAGCATGGTAGAAAAACCCATTTTCCTGATTGGTGTGTCACTTCCTCCCAGAATTTGGGTGGCTGTGGAAGTTGATGACCCTCACTGACTGCTTCTCTCCCTCGCATGCGTTTGGGGTCCCTTTTCAGTGATGTTTCTGTACCCACTTTGCACAGAGACCCAGCTGAAGCCAGCAGAAAAACAGAGGATGCCCACATACTGCCATTGTTAGCCCATCTATTCCCAGTTTGTAGCCCTGTGCTTGACCCTGCTCTGAACTCAGGATTGCCCTTCCTCTGGGCTCTCCTGTGGTGCTCCAGCCCCGAGCACAGACTGAGGGCTCTCCCCCCACGGAGATCAGGGACATTATTCTCCTAACCACTTGTGCCAAAGAACAAGTATTGCTACAGCTTTAGAAACAGAGGCACAAAAAAGCTCCTGTTTAAGTGAGGCGGTGGCAGGACCGGGGCCCCAGCGCAGACATGCAATGAGTGTTCAACTGTCTCAGCTCAAGCCAAAACCAGCCTCCCAGGGCAGAGGCTGGGGGTGGCCTAAGCCGGGGTCCACATGGCATGGGCACCTCCTCCATTGAGCCAAACCCCTTCCCCGCTTTCTTACTTCTGAGTAATACCGAGACTCTGAGTGTCATACTTCGTGTTGTCACCAGACTAGTCTTAGGAGAACAATTTCCAAGTTGTTGGGTTTTTTTAAGGGGAAAAGGAAGATCCAGCCCCATTTCCCTTAGGTGACATCTCACCAGCCTGCCCGAGGGTCACTGCAGGGTTCATTGTCGTAGACAAACGCCAACCACTGGCCAAAACCATGGGTTATTATTGCTGTAGATCCAGATTTCGAAGATAAAAGGCTTATGCAGTCATGTGTGAGTGTGCGTGCGCATTCGTGCGTGGGCATGTGTATCTGTGTGTCTGGTTGTTTATCTGGCTGTCATCCCCTGCTAAGCTGTGAAGCCACTGGCTGACTCAATCAGATGGCACACATATAATTAACTCCCTATTAGTTTCATGAAAATAAGGGAATAGAGGGAGGAAAGAGGCGCACAAAAATCCCAAGCTGTGGGAAAAGTGGCCACAGGAGTTTGAAATTTATCATTCACCAGAGGGTGAATGGGACACCACATGGGATAGTGGTTTTTGTCCTGCCACACACACACACAAAAAAAAAAAGGCTTCCAGTTGGCACTTACTCCTTCCTGGAAGCCAGATCAGTCATTGACAGCACAAAACCCCAGGGGAAATCAGGTCTGCTGTGTAGACAGGGACTGCTTTTGGATGGCTTATAACCTGGCTGGGTTTTGCTGGACTTCCACAGGACGAGGAGGGCCACGTCTCAAGCCAAGCTGCAGCAGCAATATGAGGATGTCTCAAGGGAAAAGTGCTTAAATCCTGTGCTCTTCCCAGGACGAGCACTCCCTGCCCCAGGCCTCCTCTTGGAACCAGCTAACCCTTTCCTCTAGTACTGGCTAGGTCTCAAACACACACTAGAGGTAGATACCTAGAAAACAATTTCAGCTTAAAATGATTGAAGTTTGGCAATGGTTATTAGCAGCAGAGAGGGGCGGGCGACACTGGGGAGTGTCTGATGACCTGAGCATTAGCCAGAGCTGGTGGCTTGGAGGGAGCTTGGCACTGGGAAGGGGCAGACAGACTTGCCCAAGGCGCTGCTTGCCATCAGCTATCGGGTCTAGAGGGACAGCCATGCCATGCCTCCTCCAAGTCACAAACCCCAGCTGTGGCCGTCTGTCCCCCAAGGTCTTGTGCCAAAGTTAAGCCCTTTGGTGCGAAAGGTCAGGATGAAAACAAGGAGAGCGAGTGCTGTTGGAGGCGAGCTGGGGAGAAGGAGAGGGGGCTGGCCTGGTGGCCCAAATGCCACCAGCACCGCTTGCGGGGGGAGCTGGGGAAGGGGAGGCGTCTCCCGGGGGGTGGGAGGCAGCGAGCGCCGTGCTGCAGCACGCGAAATCCCGCTCTGCGGAACGAGGCCTGAGGAAAAATTGGCAAGCGGGACGGGGCAGGAGTCAAAATACGTGTGAGGGGCGGAGGGAGGGGGGCTTAAGCAATTATTTGGGGCATGAAGCAATGCGAAAGTATTTCCAGAGAAGCCCTGACACACTGCGTGCTGCGGAGGTGCTTCCTAGGAAAGCAGCCGCCGTGGCTGTGAGCAAGGGCTGCCTGCTGGCCGGGGAGGTGGACAGGAGGCAGCTGCCTGGTGCCAGCATTCCCCCGAGATCCCCCTGCCTTCCGTGGGGCTGCGGGAACCCGTGAGGCCTCACGCTTGCCTCACTGGAAGCGGCTTCAATAGTGGGATGTGAGATCTCACCGTGCTCCTTCCCTGTGCCGAAGATACATCTGAAGGCTTAACATCCTGGCAGGCTTTGTGCATCTCTATATGCAAATACCAGTGATTAATTTGACACAAAACATGCCACGGTCTGGTGGCCTATCAGGCTGCGCTGGCAGGAGAAGGGGTGGGGAGTCACCTAACCGACAGCGGTTGGGGAGGTGACGCTCATCCAGCTCACGTGCTGCAGCCAAAGTCATCCTCCTCACCTCCGGCAGGGTCCAGAGGTGAAGAAAGTAACAGATTTTTATTGTTGGGAGGCCCGTGTTATTTGGCAGCAACTGCGAGCGCCCTGTCCCCTTGCCAAGAGGAGCTTTGCAAACAAACGCCAGCCCTCCTGGGATACCGCTAACAACTAACGCATTATTCGAAAACCAGACACGGATGTGGAAGAGGCTGGTGGGTAAAGGAGGCTCCAGCAGCCGGAAAAATGGATGGGGAGCAAAGGCCGGAACTGTGTTAGTGCATTTCAAACCAAATTAAACCCAGAAACTCAGCTCCGGACCATCAAGATCAGGTAGGAGTGTGTGAAAGCAACCAAAAAAAGGACACTTGAAAGTCACTTCAGGACTGAAAAATCTGAGTAAAATGCCGGTAGCGTTTCTCAGCAGCCTTGTGTAGAAGCACTAAGAAAGCAGTGACACTTGCAGCATGCGCCTAAAATACAGGCAAACCTAAGTGACAGAGCTCACGCTGGGAACAGTGGGAAATGAGGCTTCTGGAGCAGAGGCAGAGGCAGATCTGGGTGAGCCAGCTGGAAAAAACATCTAGTTGTTCTGGGTGATTATTCACATGAGCATCACTCATGAGTTCACACATTCGGCACGGCTGAAGAATACTGCAGCTGAAAAGGAGGCGTGTGTACACAGTCCTCTTTAATCAGATGCAGCTACTTGACGTATCATGGCTGATAACTGGCCGCAGAATGATGACCGCAAGTTTAGACACATAACTGCTTATCCCTCTGCTGGGAAAGAATGACCTGGGAGATAAAATCTACGAGGGAAGATAGAGAGTCAAGCTCTGATTTGGTGGCACCGGCACAGTAAGAGCTGTCACCTGTGACACTGCTGTTCAAGAGAAAACTGAAAACAAGTCCGCTCAGCTTGCTGCAGATGAAGTTGTGCTCGCTGGGGATTTACAGATTTGCGGAGGCAGACCCTCTGGGTCTTCTCTTTTGACTGCAAGGAGCGGCCACCCCATTAGCGTGCTGGTGGGGGAGTCCCACTTCAACACCAAAAGCTCCCTGTGGCATCTCTAGGAGAGCTCAGCACGGCTGAGAGCTGCTGAGATGCACTGTGGCCCTTCAAGGGTGAGAACGATATAGGTGGAGATACCCAGAAAGAGAGAATAAAACCTTGGAAGTTGCAGGAAAGAGCCAAGAGGTGCTTTCTGTAATGTCTCGTGAGGTGGCTTTTATGACTTGCTTTGCTCCATGGGAGATAAGGACCCAGCTGCAGACGGCAGTCAGTTGCCTCTGGCTGGAGCTCAGCCAGGGCAGAGGGTGGCTGGAGTGTCACATCCTCCTCACTCCTGTCTCATGGAGGTCGAGAGCTGGACGGAGCGGGTGCCGTGCTGGGTGCTACTGGTAGCTCGGATGCAGGCTCTTTCCATGACTGTGGGATAAATCTGCGATAAGTGCATTTTCGCAGTTGACAGCAACTCAAATCAAATTTCACCACCCTTTTACCTTGAGCGATTTAGTCATCCTGAAGCGTTGTGCTAACACAACCTGCTGCCAGCAGCCAGCTCCTCCTCCCCTTCCCAGTGGGGAGAAACACATTCCAGCCATCGGTTTCCAACCTTATATTCCCCTAAAAATGATAATTTCCCCACTGTTGTCTAAATCTATTCAGAGATGCCATTTTCATCATCATGACCGTGGTGCTACAGCAGTGATAGGATGGGAATGGATGACATTGGACTGAAGGACTCCAGCAGACACTTCAGGAGGGGAAGATGGGGCTGGGGATCAACCCTGGGCAGGGCTGAAATGCCAGCCTCAATGGCCAACGGAGCTCAAGACAGCTCAGTCCCTTCTTCCAGCACCTACACTGAGGATGTGGGGTGGGAGCTGCTGTATCTGCATCAGGAGACATGGAGGTTGCATCTGATGTAAGAGCTCCCTGGGGCAGCACCAGTTGTGCAATGACTCCAGAGAGTCCTCTGTGACCATAGACGTGTTGGAGTAACTACAGAACTTGGATTTACACCATCTGTGGATCTAATCCCAACTTATTTAACAAGCTCTAAAATACTTGTTTGCTGCAGTGCTGGTAATAAAAGTGGTGTGTCCATGTCTTTCACAGAGTGAGCTTAAACGAGGCTGGCGAAGGATTTTACAGCTTTCAAATTGCTTCTCTGCACTCGTAAATAAGTGTCAGGTATAACATTAATTGTTTGCAGCTTTTTTTTGGTGTTACACCAGTTACACCATCATAAAGGTGTGACTGACTGCGCAGCAGACCTTTCTTCCAGGGTATCTCACGGCTCTAGCTACGCTCCTGGGAAAAGAGAAAGAAGGCTTGAAAAGATTTAGTTCCAGATAATTTACAAAACCTGTCTGAAAAGACCTGACATTTCACTAAGGATTTTTGAATCACTAGAACATTAAGTAAAATATAATGGGAAATTTCTCACATAAAAACATTCCTTTAAAAAAAACTCACTGGAAGTGACCTGCTTGGCTTATTTCAGTTCTTAGCAGGACATTTCTCAGGGGTAGAAAGGTGAATTTTCTTTTGAGTCCCTGCTTCATTCAGGGTTTCAGTGAGAGTTTTCATAAGCTATTAGGAATAAATGGAATTGAAATGGTTTCTAGTTCATAGGTCCTAAGGCTAGATTTACACAGCAGCATCTGAGAAAGGGGAGGAGTAGACTAAGGAGATGTTCACCAGCATCGCATTGCCATTGGCTTTGGAGTGGAGATTGAACCTGATGATCCTGTATTGCATGTTTTCTGGGGTGTCTGGTGACATCGGATGCTCCTGGTTTATTTCCTAATAACTCGTGTCACGTAACTGTCCTTTGCAACCCCTGCCTTGGCACAGACATGGGGCTTGGTGGGAGACAGAGAAGGAGGCTTAGAAGGGCTTGGAGAACCAGGCTCTGTAAAGAAACACAGTCAGATTTTCCTCCTCAAAGCGCTTGCCGTCTCCTGCATGGACTAACCTGTGCAAAACCACGTGTCCTCAGAAGTTAGACATCTTGGGCAAGTGTTGGCCTTCCAGTGAGTGCAATGAGATATTCCAAGACCAGATTGAACTACTTCCCAAGCCCAAAATGCTGCGTAGGACCTCAAATATCACTTCTACCTGTGAAGGCCGCCCACAGAGGCAGTCATCCCCTGCTGTAGTTTCAGAGATAATTGCACATACAGAGGGAGATTTTATTTAAATGTCTGCCATGACTTCTTTTAGCCATTGAGGGAAGCAGGCTGGGACATGTCAGCTTGTCTGCTCAGGCTTCGTAGGAGGCTTTCATCCTGTGCTGCTCGAATAAGAAAAACTATGAGATCACTGGTTGCTAAACACTTGACGTGATTTCCCAAGGTTTGCCTCTATGGTAAGTCCTCTGGTAATTTGGGTGGTGTTGACAGAAGCCCTGAATATTACCCAAAACCATTCAGCGATTACTTTTTTCTGCTGGCTCCAGCAGCAAAGCACTAAGAAGTTCACCCCCTCTTCTGGACAGAGACACTGTTATGCTGCTAATGTTCCACAAAGAAATCCACCTTAATGTCCAAAGAGCCTTCCTGCTGGTCATACTGCTCTATTGCTCCTCTCCCAGCGTTAAGGATGGGATGGGAGAGGATGGGATGGGACGGGACAGGACAGAGACAGCCAGATTTCTGGACAGGGTCATGTAGCTGTCTTGCTGCCAGCCCAAGCTTAATTGAGGTCACTTTTTCTAATGATCACAACTTCAGTAGCCTAAGAATAAGCCAAACTCACAGCCCTAGTTCTTGGGTCAGCTCCACCTTTACATCGCTTTAGGTTAATATTTTTAGCTTAATATTTGAAACATAATTTCAGGTTGCATTTTAATGTCATATTCCAAGAGTGGAGAGGTGACATCTTTTAAAAATGCATACATAGTTTATTTTTCCTTTGTGCAAGGACAAAGGGAGTCTTTTCATTAAAAAAAAATCTATATGGCTGAGAGTCTGCAGCATCTGGTATTTGCGTTCAAAGACAGCAATGTGTTAAACTGTCCTGTATGTCTTTTTATGTAGTAAATTGTTCTCTCTTTATTATAAAGTCAAAAGCTGAAGCAAAGGAAGGAAGATGATGTTGTTTTATGAAAACACCAAGTCTCCTATGGGGAGGAAGCATTTCTCCCATGGCTTCCACCCAGCACCGTTTGCAGCGAGCTCACCCTGGCATGGGCCTGACCCAAGAGCAGTCTCCCCGCCGTTCCTGGAGGCAGGACTCCAAATCTTGCTGATAAATACTGAAAGACTCCCGTGAACTTCTACACTCGCTGATTAGGAAGCGTCACGACAGCTACCAGAGAAGCCCGAGCGAAGAAGGCTTGGAAGACTCTGGGGAGGTGATAGGAAGGAAAAGCGAAGCATAGGGTGGCAGCTGTCAGACCTGGAAATACTTGTGAAATTGCCTTTCCATTTTTGTGAGCTGGAAGGTACAGGGATTAATCTGTGGTATTTGTGACCCAGGTTTAAACTCTCATACAGTGTCACAGACACTGCTCATAGAAGGAAAGCATTATTACTATGTTTAAAAATGATATAATCAAAATTCTCACTTACGGATCTGCTTACAAAATATTGGACTGAATATTACTTTTGTACAAGGCAAAGGTTGTGTTTGTCTGTGCTCTTTGTGTAAGGCTTGGGGTGGGGAGAGGAGGCAAGAAGTAAGCAAGGTGACAGTGCTGATCCCCAATACTTTCCCTTTATTCTTCCAAAGAAAGGAACATCAAGAGCAGCCCCAAGCAGGACGGCTATTATCATCACCTACACAGGTCTCAAAATAAGATGTGTCTCATTAGCTTCCCTTAGACAACACGCGATGCTAATAAGCACACAGGCCTTTGAAGGAAAACCCAGGGACCTGCCACTTTAAAAGGAAGCCCAGGCTGAGGTTGGAGAGTGGGGCTGTCCTGGGATTTTGTTTAAATTAAGTCATTGCGGAAATTGGCAAAAAGCAGCCACGGGGGGTGGAGTCGCATAAGAACCTATCTGTGTGTTTGCTTGGGTGTGAGGACTCCTGTTTGCTCTTTATTTTACAGAATTGAAAATATTCAATAAACTATGCGTGTCACTCAAAGCAACAAATCCTTTACAATCTAAATTCTTCCATCATAAAATATTCCTTAGGAAGGCATTGCTCCTTCATGTTGTATCTTTCCCCAGTCAGAAGGAGACACTATATGCTACAGTGACTATGCAAGGGGTCCTCCTTCTCATCCTTCATACCTTTTGTTATCTCTGGCAGAGAAAGAATCCCCTGAGGTGTGATGGCTGCAGTTTATCCTCCGCACAGGCTTCCATCACGAGCTGGGCTGCAGTCAAACAGCGCACTGTTTGCTTTGTCTCAACTGGTCTTGGGTAAGTCAAGTTCTTTGTGTCAGGACTTAATCCCTGGCGGCAGCAGATCGCCTTTGTTAAATACAGATAGTTTCCTTTTTCTGTTTCTCTTTTTCTACCCCCAGTACATAGCTAGGCCTATATGAGAGCTACCTTATTCACTGGAGTAAAATAGCTGAAGCTGCAGAAGCCCCAGTGTGACACGCCATGAGTGCCCTGGAAGAGCAGTGACAACTCACAAGTTAGGAGATGCCAAAATGGAAGTTGTTCAAGCAAGTGGTTTGGAAGGGCTCACGTGCACCGCTGAGCCCTGGCTCTGGGTGGTCCTGGCAGGGTCTCCCAACCGAACTGCATCCCTGAGCCCCCGGGGCCCTCGTTCTCACCGCTCCTTCTGGGGGATCTCTTCCAGTAACTCACTTCTCACCTGGTTAGATGCCACCCAAAATATGTCAAAGTCCGTTTGTACGCTATTGTCTTTGTGCCAACGCTGCCCTTTAGTTTAAATCGTGTTTGTTTCCTGGTAGTTACTTCCTTGAGGTAGTAGTAGCTCCTTGCAGCCTTTGCTTTCTGTGCCGAACAAACCTGGGACACCCCTCCTAGGGCAGAACGAGGTAGGTCATGCCCATGGGGTCTCACCACTCCCTTCCGCAATGGCCTCAGCACTGCTTTTGCTGGCTGGACATGCCCTCTTGCAGTGCTACAGCAGTGGGTTGCTCATTGCCGTGCTGTTGGCAAGGGAAGCTAGCTGTCCTTGCTGCTCCTCTGCCTGCTCCCGCTGACGACCGCCCACGTCTCCTACCAGCACAGCACTGAGACGTCCACTTACTGTGATTCCAATTCTCCAGTTTCCTGTTGTCCCACCCAAAGTGTCTAGGTCTACAACCTCCCCAGGGATGTGGTAGAGTCCCTATCACTAAAGGTTTTCAATATGCCACTGGACAGGGTGCTAGATAATCTCATCTAGGCTCCCTTTTCTGTGAAAGGTTGGACCAGATGATCTTTCAAGGATCCTTCCAACCTGGGCTGTTCCATGATGCTGTGATTCTACTGTTGAAAACAGCATCCATCTGTGGTCCATCTTGCATCTGGAAAGTGACTTTCCTGCAGCAACGCAGCTTTTGGTAATGTAATTAGTATCGGTAATGTTGGGGTCTCTGGGCCACCCAGCACCAGGGGAAGGCAGAAAACATGGTGGCTGAGCCAGGAGGCCACCCACAGTCATCGGTTTTGTCCAGACTGGGTCCCCACCACAGCAGTCAGCCATCAGTAGCCCTTGTTCCTCACAGACCAGCCCCACCTCTACCTCTGTTAGTTCTCAGTTCTCTTTTGTTCGAACAGTCCTTGTCCTTCCCATGTCCCTGTGTCTGTCTTCAGTCTGCCCTGCTGTTCCTGCTGACCCTCAGGGGTCCCCTCCCCTTGCTCCAGTTTGATCCAAGCAGTTCAGTGCTCCCCACACTCTGGTTCCCAGTCACAGCCTGTCTGCCCACCTTCCCAGCCTCCAGCCCGTCTTCCCCTCCTGGGTTCCTTGTCATGGTCTAAACCTCTGCCCCAGCTCCAGAAATTCTCCCTTGCAGGGACAGTTTGTCTTCACAGGGGACTTCTATCTCCAGGGTGACCATCCCAGCAGGAGAGCTTTGGAGAGCCAGAGGTATCTGCTCCTGGGCCACAAGATGGAAACGCAGATATACTCAGCTGCTGACATTAGCAATGCTATAATTGCTGAGCAAACGTGAATTTCAAAGCAGACTCCTGAAGCAGTATTTTTTTCCTTCCTCCTCTCCTGATGCCACACTAACTTAGAGCATCTTTCTCTGAAGCGCGGGAATGGCAGAATTGTTCATAAATATGAAAACAACAAAATTGGACAAAACAATGTATTTTTCTCTATCTTTACTGCCACACACAGCAACACCATTTTGGCTAAAAATTTCTTAATATTAGGTTATCAGCCTCAAGCTGATAACTACTTCAGAAAACTTCTGCCCAAACAGATCAAGTCTGGTGATGGACAGTTGAACCCAAGTCTCACAACGCAGTGGTTTGGGAATCCTTATGCTGGTAATAACAGGTGACACCAGCCAGACCTATGGTGTCATGGAAACGATCCACAAAACTATCTGCTCTTTTCACCTCCCCAGAAAAGCTTATAAAGAGCTGCCAGGTGTATTGATCTGTTCGCAATGTTCTGGGAGGATGGAGAAGCCTGTAAGTGTCCAGCGTTGCTCCATTCCGCTGTTACACCCTGGTAGAGCGAGAAGATCTGCTGGAAACAGCAACGGCCACTGTGGGTTCAGTTATGAATCATGGGAGGGACCTCTCTGTATTTGGTGACTTGGTACTATGGTGACAAAAACTCCACAAACACTTCACAGAGAATAAGGCCACGTGTTTTCCGTTCCTCCTTATACAGCGTGGCGCTGCCTGGGAATAACCTGTGGTGGTAAATTGCTTTGAGTTGGTCCTTTTCCTGCGCTGCTCTCCTGGAATATCCTTTGCTGGGGTGAAAGACTACTTCAGATGCCATTTATGACCCACCTACCAATAAAGAGTGGGCTATTTATTGGTAGTTACCAGTGAACAACAGAGCCCTTGTTGTACTCTCCAGAATCCCCATGTTCAGCCTGAAGTACTGCCAGCCTTTTGTACAGAACCCAAAGAGCAGGTGGAGTCATCCTGCCTCTTAACATGCAATGGGTGTAAGCTTAATTTGGTGATGGCTGGAAGACCCTTCAAAACAGTGTGTGCTTCCAAAAGGTATGTTTAATCACCATGACTGCACCGCTGAGGTGGGAAGGCTGCCCTCCCAAACCATCTTCTCCATAGTTTCATCCTTCCAGGTGTCCATTTAGAAAAGCATTTGCTGCATTAGCTATTCTTCTGGTTGTCCAAGTTCCTCGTATCACATTTGTTCCTGAGTCACCTTTAACTGACACCACTCTTGAGATGTTTACAACTGTTGCAGCTAAAGTGCTGATATAGTGGAACGCAGCACCAAACAGAAAGGCTGAATTCCTTGTGATCACAGGAAGCACTTAAGGAAGCGAAAGGTGAGGGAAACCTCTCTCCCAAGGCCACCACTGGTACTGCTCTCCGTTTCCTTTCTACCTCAATGAGTCTGGTGTCCCCGTGAGCATGACATTTCCCATTCCCAAGGGCCAGAAGAACACATCACTCAGACTAACCATGGCTCAGCTTCATGCAGCTCCCCTTGACATTAACAAGAGATGCTCCCAGGACTTCCAGTCTTGCTGAAATCAGGGGAACTCTTTCCACTTCAAGCCATGGGGCGATCATGCCCGTGCAGGGACACAAAGCCTAGAGGTGGGCAGAAAGCTGCAGGAGGGAGGAGAGTTCTTCACTTGACTCTGAGAGGCATTTGTGCTTATGCAGCATGACTACTGTGACCATGAAGTCTGACGAAAGTGTTGCTTGGTGCGCTCGGGTTGCTGCCACGCTCAGCAGGGCTGAAGCAACATCGGGAACATGAGGAACAGAAAGCTTTGTTCCACCACTGGGCAAATCTAGAGTCCCCCAGGTCTTCAACACCACATGCAGTTCCTGTCCTCCACACCCAAAGGGGAGGCGATGGGGGATGTTACAAGGTCAAAATGGCCATAGTAGGAAGACACACCAAAATGTACAGGACTCTGCAGGTTGTAGAGGTTGGGAGACAGAAGGAACAGTTTGCCTGCTGTTTCACATAGTACCGTAGGTGCCAAATGCCATGACCAGAAACATGGTTTATAACAAACAAAACTACTATTTGAAGAATCTCATAACTTGTGGGGCTCAAGGCTGCATAACATGATGGAGGTCAAAAGTATGCAGGGGTTCAAACGGCGGTCAGACAGATTCATGAATCACGGAATCACGGAATTGTCAGAGTTGGAAGGGACCTGTAGAGATCATCCAGTCCAACTCCCCTGCCAAAGCAGGGTTGCCCAGAGCACATCACTCAGGACTGCATCCAGGCAAGTCTTGAAGATCTCCAGAGAAGGGGACTCCACGACCTCCCTGGGCAGCCTGTTCCAGGGCTCCGCCACCCTCACCGGAAACAAGTTTTTCCCCATATTTGAATGGAACTTCCCATGTTCCAGCTTGTGCCCGTTGCCCCTTGTCCTATCACTGGAAACCACTGAAAAGAGTCTGGCTCCAACATCCTTCAACCCACCCTTTAGATACTTTATAAAGTACTTTACTTAAGTCTCCCCTTAGTCTTTGCTTGTCCAGGCTGAAGAGTCCCAGCTCTTTGAGCCTTTCCTCGTAAGGGAAGTGCTCCAATCCCTTAATCATCTTTGTTGCCCCAGGCTGGACTCTCTCCAGTAGTTCCCTGTCTCTCTTGAACTGGGGAGCGCAGAACTGGAAGCACTATTCCAGTTGTGGCCTCACCAGTGCAGAGCAGAGGGGGAGAATGACCTCCCTCGACCTACTGGCCACACTCTTCCCTATGCAGCCCAGGATCCCATTGGGACTCTTGGTGACAAGGGCACATTGCTGGCGCATAGAAAGTGTGTTAACTTTGACATGAAACAAAGTGTTGACTCAGAGGTGTGAAATGCAGGGATGAAGATCCAAGCCCCAGCCGAGGAAGTCTGAGATGCAGAACGGAGGATGCTCGGAAGGGGAAGAGCGCTGCTCACTTCTTCCCAAAGTGCCCGGGGCAGGGGCTCCCGGAGGTGCCGCAGCCTCTGGTCCGAGCCAGGACGGATAATTGCATCTTCTTACGCAGCGGCTGTGGGCTGGGGGAAGGGGCTTGTGTATTTCTCAGCACTTTCTGAGAAAGGGTTGTATTTTCACTTTGGTTCGGTCTGCAGTGCAGAGATGTCTCCCTGCTTCGGCAGAGCTTGCTTGTAGCTTGTGAGGAGTTCGTGAGAATAAAAACAAACCTCGCTATTGTGTCAGCCAGTAGTCAGGCTTAATGACCATTTATTGGCCCATACGCTGTTGAGCAAAGAGACTGCCTCTTAATGAAGGTCATACTAAATAACAGTGTACAAATAATGCTTAATGACTTAAAGTGATGCTGGGTCCTTTAAGATCAAGGAAAATGGTCTCTAATAATACTTGGATTTCTTCTTCCTCAAATGGCATCAACTAGTACACCAAGGATAAAGTCCTTTTAGCCAGGGAAGCCATTTATAAGTAAAAAAGACATGATTTTTATTAAAAATACGAAATCCTTTATCATCTTAGTGAAATAAGGTTCAAAGGAATTACTGTGTGATATAAGTAAATATGTATCTATAGTAGCACACATGTTTATAACTAGCATTATTTATCATCCGTGTCTCTCATGGCTAATAATATGGGACTTGCTGCTCCAACTCTGCAGGTGAAAATACAGAGCCCAGGAAAGAGGATGTGGCTTCTCCGCCGTCACACAATAGCTCAATTGTCAAGTCTGAAACACGTAAGTGGAAATACACAAACACAGAAGCCTCTTCACAAATGGGAATAAAATATGAAAAGAATGAGCAAACCCTTCTGTTCCTAAAACAGAAGGGTCGCCTGCTATGGTGAAAAAAAAAATAAATTCAAACATCTTAAAAACACCTGCAAAGTCCTTGATTGTCTACATAATTTATACCAGATTCCCTCTAGGGACTTGAGTTGGGAGGGGCTGATGCAGGAATCTTCCCCAACTGCTGCAGGAGCTGGAAATGGGGCCGTTTGCCACAGATAAAGTGGATTAATTCGATAAATTCATGAGGCTTGGATTCTTGCTGATGGCAGAGTTGAGGGTAACTGCATATAAGCTGTTTAACCGTTTCTAAACCAGTTGATACAGGGATTCCCCACTTCACATTTATACCGTGCCCAGGGAGCTGCTGAGCTCTGCTGTGCCTGTGCTGGGCTGCTGCTGGGGAGCAACGCACACAACATCCTCACGGAGCCTTCCTGAGCCCCGCTGGCCACCCTTCCACCTAACTGTCAGACAGACACACGCTGCTCCTCACATCTGCTCTGCCCTATCTCAGCATTTCCCTTCTTTTTTTTATCCCCCCAGACACTGTAATCACACTGAATTCTCCGTTATTGAGATTCTCAGCGAAGAATCAAAACCCTGTCTGGGCAAGGAAAAAAAAAGGGGCAGCTGCTTCTCACAGCCCTTTCCTCAGCTCCTCTTCTCTTCCACTATTTACTTTACTTCTTTGCCTTGCAAACAGCTCAACGTCTTGGAGCCTGGGCTAAGCCCAGCCCTTTTGTGCCCTGCAGTCATCGCTGCATCTTTAAGGGAAAACTGATTCCCAGGAATGCTGTGCATGCACATACCTATCTGGGCGCTGCACCCACACCTGCCCACCAGGTAACCCAGCGCCCGCTGGCCCTCGCAGCCGCATTCCAGCCGGCAGAGCTATTACTTGCTAATTGTTACCTGTCAAACAGGTAAACGAAGCTCTTGGGCCAAGTCCAAACAAGCGTATATTCCCACGAAATCCTAAACCGGCAAACCTTTGACCTTTCTGCAGCCCCACGGATGATTTTTGCTAGGACTGATTTAAAACTATGATGGTATCTTTGACGGACGGAAAAAAAAGTGGCGTGTTTGGCTATTGTTTATTGTGACGAAGCTTTCTTGTGCGTGTTAATACCTGCAGGAGAGCAGAGGATTACCAAAACAGGAGAGCAGAGCGGGCAGCCCAGTAAACACAGCGTAGCTCACGTCTCCCCAGTCGCTCCGGTGGGGTGGCTTTCCAAGATCTCGGCAGCGCAGCGCTGATCCAAAAGCAGTTTGTGGCTGGTGAGGAATTAATATGCAAAACCTCCTGAGGCTGAAAAAGTTAAGTGTACAAAGTAGCCCGGAACCATCTGGGAGGGCTGGAACTGGCATTTCCTCTTCATTTCACCCCGTTCAGACTTGCTCTGCTGAGCGTAACAGGATCGGCTCCTGTGGAGCAGGAGGGTCTCCGCACACAGCCACGGGCAGCAGCCCCTTGCTGTCGCCTGGCCAGGCTGTGAGGAAGGCCGGCCGTGCCCCCCTTAGTGCTCTCTGAACAGGCCGGAGAGGGAAAGCGGCTCAGACCAAACTGCTCCCTCATAAAGCTCGATCCTCCTGGGTAACTGCACAGAACAGACATTTCCCCACAGAAGGATGCACGGAGGGGCAGCCTGCTCTTACTGGAACATCTGCAAGGTTTCACATGCTCCTACATCGAAATGCAACAAAATGAAAAATGGGCTTTATTGAAAAAATACAGCTATAAAGCACAACGTTCAAAATAGCACAGACGCCCCTACTTTACTATGACCCCCCTCCTTACAGGCTCTCTGGCTTGGACTCTAAGTGCTTTGCGGTGGGGACCGTGGTACCTACACATTGTCATAGCGTGTGATATGATCTGAGGACACTTCTGATTCAATGACACGATTGAGTCTCATCGTAGCTTCACCCTGTGTCGTGTTGAGTCTCCCAGCTGTCAGAGGCGAGAGCCTAAAAGAAGAGGGGAGAGTAAACGGTATAAACCAGATTGTTATTGATAATACCAGAAACATGATCTCCCCAGCAAGATGGTAATCTTTCTCCACAAAGGTTGCAGATAGCCTCCATGGTAAGCTTGATTTTGACCTGTCTCTCACCTTAGCTTTACCTCAGTTACACCAGACTTCTGTAGATCCCCCAGATGTCATCTCAGACACTGAATTTTATTTTGGAATAGATGATCTTTAAATTTTTTAATAGGTGATTTTATTTTTTTTTAATAGGTGAGTTTTATTTTGGAAGTTACCTGGAGAAAGCAGTTGTTAGAGAGACCATTTGCAAAGCAAAGTGGAATTTATACATTATTTGAAGAAGCGTTTAAATTTTACACTTTATTTGAAGAAGCAGTTCTGGTTTTAACTTAACAGAAGCTCCAGACTGAGGTTTAGCACTTTTCTTGGGAACAGGCTAGTGCTTTAATATGATTTTAGGGGATTTTAGCTGACTTGAGATCAGATATGCTTGCAGAACTTCAGCTCAGTCCAGCTTCTCTAAATGCCGAGGGATTGGCTCAGAAACCAGAAGAAATCCTGGGATTTAGAGCTGAGCTACCAGGTTTCATGGAGCTGAGCACAGCTTTGGGCTCCTGCAGACCCAACTTGCCACGCTTAGATTCCTACAGGAATCTGCAACTCCTCTTTAGCTTCTTCACCCTTTTTCTTCTCTTTACTGTGCAGAAAACATTAAAAGAAAAGGATGTCCTGCAAGGGTGTAAAAGAAATAACTTTGTGAAGCGGGCTGCCAGGCCTTTCCAGACCTGCCTGTCTCCCAGCCTGTTGAGAAGCTCAAGTGATAGGAGGTAGGACAATTGGCTGAGTTTCTTTATAGAAGGAAAAAGTCCAGAAGAAGAGTCCTTCTTCTTCTCCTGCCTTCTCCTCTCGCACAGAGCACACTGGAACCCCACAGAACTCTGCAGTACAGGAACTGATCAGACACAGCACCTGGAGATCATTATGTGGATGACTCCCTCTCCCAGAGTCTCCTCCGTGCTCCGGGGAGATGGATGGACTGTTCATGGTCTGCTGACACCCACCTGCAGTATTTGAGATGCCCTTGTGACGGGGCCATGCCCCCCGCCGGGCAGCAGGAGATACCCCACACTCTGCAGGGATCGGGAGGGAAGGAGAAGGGGCTGTTTCGGTTTGGCCAGGAGGAAGGCCAAATGTTTTCCCTTGTGTCTTCCAGGAGGAGGCAGCATCTTGGTAGGGGCAACCTGCCCACCAGGCCAGAGTGTCCTCTTAAGATTTTCTTCTTAAAAGCTGTTCCAGCAAAAAGTGGTCCCTTCACAAGCTGGATATAGTTGATTTGGGATTCTTCCTCCTTTTCACCTCACAGATTTCCTATCTGCTCCGAGCTCCTTGCCAGGCTCCAGCATGGAGCCTCTTTCAGCCTGTAGCTGCGTCAGTCACTGCACTGACCAGCTTCCACTGGGCATCTTAATCTTACTGTCCGGTAGTATCTGAAACCATCACTAACGGTACCCACAGGTATTCTGCTTAAGATAAAAGGGAAGGTATCTTAAAAGATGACTAATAAAAGGGTGTCCATTTAAAAACCATCACATGAAAAGTGACAGCTGCATTACTAATACCCACCTAGAACCTGCTGGAAATAATTTGGCCAGAAAATGCTGATTTTTCCTGTATCTCTCATTCCTGTTTTGACAAACATTTACTGAACGAAGAGCAAGGTTTCAGGAATTTGTTGCTCCACATAGGCTATTAAGATTCCTGGAGCACCTGGGCTCCCGAGGCTGCACTGCAAGCTGGCTTGGTCCACGGCGGCGCTGACTGTCTGGGGCTGTCATGTCAGCTTGAGCAAAACTGTTACTTGGACCTGGTGACATGGAAAGAAAGTTTTCTATCTTCCGTCATGTTCAGAAGTGAACCACCCTGGTGTTGCTACTGGATGCCTGAGTGAGGTTCAATACCAGTTAGTTTAATCAACAGGGTGTGCAGTAGTTTAAAGCTCTGTTTACACTTGTCTCAGATTTGGAAAAGCAAATGTGGGGAAAAGAAGAAAACATGGAACTCTCCAGTGTTACAAAATAACCTTCTTAAATGAAGAAACAAATAAGGGATTCTCATAAATGGACGCAAAAGAATTGAGAAAAATAGAGCAGTGCCTAATCAAACAAAGCCCTGATTAGTTCAGTGGTGTCAGTGATGCGTCAGTGACACCAATTCCTACAATTCTGCATGTCTCTCTTTTTCTAAAGGCCAACCTCTTAGGTTCGTATGACAGAAGTGTATTATTTAAATCTCTGATTCTTATACTTCATTTGTACATCAGGGAAATGCTTGAGAGGGAAATACCGGGACACTGACAGACGGATGAAACCTCTATTTTTTAAATGTCATGATTCTAAAACACGATGCAAGGAAGGGGGTGCCACCACCTGTACGCATTCACTTCAGAGTTCAAAGCAGGGTTTGAAGCTCAGGGCCTCCGGAGTGTATTCTGTCATCTGCTGCAAACACGGCACGGAGGAGGCAGAAAGTAAGATAACAAGACTTGAGCGTTTGTTAAAAAAGAAAAAAGGGCTCAGTTCTCAAATGCCTGTATCTTCGCTGTGGCTCAGGGCACAGCAAGCCACCCAGACAGCAGGATCTCTAACGCCGCTTCTGTGCACCTTAGAAGAGCCTGCTACAGCGCCGACACGATTTGTGTCCTCCCATCATCACACTGTCTGTGGTCCACAGTGGGTGCTTCATTGCTGGTGTCAGGGGCAGGAATTGATTGCGTGGGCCAAGCCGCCCTGTTCTCAGGGCCAGATAGCTGGGAGGAGAGCACTCCAGCTCCCAGCCGCTAATTAGCCACTAAGATTCCCACACACTGAGCAGCCTTCCTTTGGTGACTTTTCAATTAGCATCATAACACCCCAAGCTTTGAATGCTTTTTGTGTGTTTATCTTTTCTTCCAATTGTCAGGGCCAGCAGACATAAATTAAACCAATTTAAGAGTATCTGCGTGTCTATTAGTTGGCAGCTATTAGCCTAAATTGACATAATCCTCTCCCAGCTGGGAGTTAGACACATTTATGTTAACCTGGGTATGACTTGTGTTCTTTCACAGAAAATGTGAGAAATCATGTAGGTACTGCTACAAAACTAGAATTCACTTCTGGGCCTACAGGAGAAACATCTGCCCCTATTTCACAGACGTGTCATGCCCAGAGGTAGATGACACAGGTCTGCTGAACGTAGGAGGGCAAAACCAGCACGTCGATCCCAGACCAAACAGGTGCTGTATGCAGGGAATGTCACTGGAACTTTAGGAGGGGAGCAGGCTTGTGGCACGGGGAGAACAGCCTGCAAAGAAATCACTGTGTTTGATTCCTCTTCTAGAAGCAGAAACTGGGGTTGAGGAACCTTCTGCAGCCCTCGGCACTATGCAGGTAGCAGCATCCACTTGCAAAGAGACTGAATTCAACCCTATGGGGCCTGATCAGCAACTCACAAAATCAGAAAGATTCTCAGTGGACTCCATCCGCCACAGGATTGGGCCTTCTGACCAAGCAGTACGGTGCTTCGGAGGAGAAAATCACACTTAGAGCTCAAAGAGACCTGAAGCCAGAGGAAACTGCAGACTTACTGGGAAAGTGACTGGTTAGTAAAGTGCAATTTCCTGGACACAAAAGCAATGACTACACACGTCTGTAACAAAAAATTCCAATTCCTTCACGCTGCCATCAACGATATATGTTGGCTGATACAGGCAAGCTGACTGCCAGGTTGCCAGTGGCTACTGCCTCATTGCTATTGGAATTTTAACTACTGCATCATCATATCAAGGCATCCAACTCCCAATCTGCCCAGCTCCATTGTCATTGCCACCAAACTCACAGCAGCCAACAGCTGCTGGTGGTGCAACTCTCTGCATTAATAGGCAATCTCTGAGCAGAGGCACTTCAAAGCACCCTCCTCAGGCTCAAAAGGTTCTCCGCATTATAGTGTGATTGGCTGTTTACACTAAGGTAATCGGTGTGTCTATAATTGGCCTTGTTTACACTGAAGATTTTCAGATATCCTTGGTCTCCCTTCCCCCTCCCTGCCCTGATGGAAGCTCAACCCCAAAGGGAACAGGACAGACCAAGGAGAAATCCCCCCTCCTCACCCCTTATCTTGCAAAGCTGGGCTTGGAGGGCGAAGCATCAAATTTAATCCCAGAATTCTAACAGAATTTGAGCACTAGCCAACTGTGAAGTCACTTCCAAACCAAAGAATGGAGATGCAGTGCAAAGGAAAACTTGAATGATAGACGTCCTTCACAATACTTCTATAAAAAACAGGCACACCACCTTCTACACATACATCTTTTGAAGAAAAGATGGTCATTTCACCTGTGACTTATAAAATACCTTCTTGATCAGGTAGCTGCGCTTATCCATACACATCTATGAGTTCAGAAGCTTCACTGGGTCTACACTGATGCTGGTGCTGTGGATCCTCTTCACTTGCAGAAATTCTCCACCAGTCCAGCCACTGGAGGAAGCTGAAAGGTTGAAGAAACAGATGCTGTCAGAGCTGTTGGTGATGCCACGTCTCTCTAGTGCTGAGAGACGTCATGTGAGCCAGCCATATGTGAGACTCCAAGAGAACTGGGTTGTGCAAATGCTGTAATTAATTCCCTGTGCTTACACCTGGAAGGCTTTCATTCACCCCAAACAGAAAAGACTGCTTTGCATGCACTTTCACAATCACTTTAACTCAAAGCTAAAACCAGGCTGCTGCCAAAAGAGGTGGGCCTGCCCTACAACTACCATCCCCTGCCTTTTGTTGGCTCCAGCACTCCCACAGTTTGGGAATGGAGTTTTAGGGGGTCAAACCAGTCTACTTATCTGGCTGGAAACTACCGCTATTAAAGAAAAACCAAACCAAACCAGTTTTCAGGAAGATGAAAGAGCAAGGCTGCTGCTGTGACACAAGAGGGCAGAAATGCATGACCTAGGGTAAGAAAGATAGAAAGCCCTTTTGGGCAGCTGCATGCTCTTCTACTGGGCTAAGCCAACCACTGGTGACTCTAATGCATTTATCTGTTGGGAATCTCAACAAAGTGTGCTTTACTCAACTTCACTGTAAGGAGGGTTGAAGCATGCAGTTATCTCGCCTCACCTTACAAACAACATCTCAGGAGAGCCAGGGTGACAGGACCTTCTAACATTCTCTTGTGTCTTGTTTGGCACTCAAGTTGCTGCCTGCTCATCGCTGTGACCTTGGGGATACCACGGGAATCCCCGCGACGGGATTACTTCCTGCTCCACTGCATTGTGGTACCAAGCTCAGTGTCCACCACCTGCACTTCATACATACATAAGACTGAGAAAGGTTTTATCAGGAGTATATAAAGCTCTGGTGAGAATCTACTTTTGGGACAACAAATGGACTCCACTCTGCCCAAGGTAAGACCTGTCCTTGAAGCCAACTATGCTACCGCACCATCAGTTGTCTTGTGTAGATACTGATGTCAGCTTAGAGTTATCAGTGCAACATTTAAAATTTAACCTATGCTGCACATAGGCTGAACCAATTAGCTCTGATAAAATGAGATAAAGACATTTGGGTTTAAAATCCTACATTTCAAATGCAGTTTGTCTATTTCGTGAGTGCAATTCACCCTAAATTGTTTTCACCCTGTAAACTCTACCTTAATTTTTGTTAGCGATTTAAATAAAAAACAAAAGGCCAAGGCTAGACTGAGAAGGGCATCTTGCACTCTCTCAGGCAAGACCACAGGAGGGCTGAGGGATTCTGCTGGGCAGCAGGTTTAACGAGCAGTTAGGCATGATGATGTTTCGGGGGCTAAGAATCCACAAGGCACTCAACACTCCAGCACACATGTAATCCCTGCCTGTGCAGTTTAAACATAAATGTATTCCACACTGGGGAACTCACTGGTTTCACTGGGAATGCAAGCGTACTTTCCAGGAGTGAGGCTGGAGCATTCGGCAAACTACCTGTCTGCATCTGGCACCAGCCTGAGATTTGGGCAAGGGGTAATAAATTCCTGGCTCTGCACAGATTCCCCACATAACCTTTGGCAAGTCTGTTGCTCAAAAGCCTCACGTATAAAATGGAGAGGTGCTGCACCTACCTCCCCACCTCTGCCTCGCACACCTCCTGTGAAAGGTTCACAGGTCAGGAACTGTCTCTGGCAGTTGGTGCCTGGGCTGTGAGAGCTTGAGCAACACGATACCAAATGTCTTCGCCTTGGGGCTAGGAGACTGCAGAGTGTCAGCTTGGCCTCCCTCTCACACAGGTTTTCTGAATGTGTCCTCCTGCACCTACTTCACTCTGGAACCCCACAGCCCAAGTATATGATTTTGCCTCCTTCCCCAAACACCTTAACCGCGGTATTGATTATGCAGAGGAATGATTTATACCCCCAACGATGGTAAAGAAGAGCTTGCCTTCCCCTGAGAAGTCCTAGTACGCAGAGCAAAGTTTATAGTGAAATAAGGAGCAGCATACACATCTCGCCCCCACCCTTCCCCGCAGGGCTATTGCTCATGTGTGGGAGCTAGAGAAAAAAGCAGTAAAGAAATGTAAATGTAAATCTGCCTGCTTTGCCCCTCACACCCAAACACTCCATGTAAACAAACAGCCATCTCCAGGTACTGTTTTCAAGTCAAACAGAGTCAAGCAAATACTCTGCATCTCTGTCCTGGAGCCACATAAAACTTCACTGCAGAATACTTTCACCTTGCTTCTTCCTGAAGCTAACATTTCCACTTACTGGGGAAAACAGAGAAGAAACAAAAATATAAGCGAAACTAACATATGTTGTAAATCTGCTTATTCTGAGAGATTTGCTTTCTGTACTGAAACAAAGGAAGCAAAATCTGCAGTGCAACTCCTATTTACACACAGCGTCTAGGGCATGACACAGTAAGAAGTTTCTGCATCCTGAATAAATTGAGAAAACACGGATGTTTTGTCTAATCCTTCTCTTAAACAAGGGACTCAGAGAAACAAAGGTAGGGTTATAAAGCAGCACATGCTACACCCATGGAACACAGCTAAAGGAGTTGGAATCACCTGGTAACTCCAATCTGCATTAAGAAACAGTGAAAAAAATCACTACTGGATTAGGCAGTGTAATAACGCACAGGGGTAACAGGTACTGCAAAGGAAAAATGAGGTGTAAAGGAACTGGGAACCAGCACGTCAAAGTGATGCACTGAGAGTCCGACTCCTGGGCCTGGCTATCCCACAACTCTGGGGCGGAAGGAGGTAGAGTAGTTATCACATCTCCCTAGGTGTCAGGGAAGTCCTTCCAGCAGCTGAGGAACAGCAAAATCTACTTTCACAGCAGTCTGAGTAGAGATAAAGCAGGCTTGTAGGTGCATGCAGGGCATGTGCATTGTATAAACACAGTATCACTGAGATGGTGAACCCGATAGGACAGGCTGACGAAGCAGCTGCAGGGGATCTAGAACTGGGGTCTTCCCCAAGCCATGGACTAAATGATCTTGAAGCTCCTGACCACCGAAAGAAGAACCAAACCCAGGCACTAAGAAAGGCCAAAGATTATGTCAACAAGCTCTGATCCTACATTGCCCAAAAAGCCTAATGGAGTAATATTATATAGTGCCTTTATGTTTATGAACGAAACCAGTAGGAGGCTTTCTTCTGAAATGCTCCTCTATTTCAAAAGAGAATAGCAACAAATAGTAGAAAGTGACACCGTTAAACCTCTCCTTAAAGGTACTAAAAGCAGAACTGACAAAGCTTAAACAGAAACACAGAGACACATGGTCTAGTGACCTTTCCATAGAACAAGGCACTGCAGAGATCTCCTGGCTCCAACACTGGTTCCTTTTGTGCCACCAGACAATCCTCTTTATCCTTTGCCCTTCAAATAAAATAACATTTGCCTGCTCCTGAGGGCAGGCACAAGGATAAAGGAGCCACAGCCCGGGGGCTGTCAACCCCACCTCTTATTCAGCAGATTCTGACAGCAGTTTTTCCATTTGCTGTGATTTCTTAAGTAAGTACCTTGCTATTTGATTATTGACCTATTTTGAGGGAAAACCGCATTGATTTTAAGTGAACAGGATGATACTCCACAGCTTTGTTTCCCAACTCCTGCTGCTCCGATTGAAAAGTGTTTCTGTGGATTCTTTGGGCTGCATTTACTCTAGTTCCTGAGTGTGGGAAAAGTAAACAAGCAATTGTTTATATGCCATCCTTCACCTTCTGCGTGCTGGAACACTTACACCTATTTTAGGACAGACTGTTAGAGCAAAAAGAGACACGTTCATTACTGGTTTTAGAATGCTTATTATTGCAGTGCAGTATTTTAGACCTGTGGAGCTTCTGAATTTTTTTTAAACTCTTTATGTGCTTGTAATCAATGCCAAGACACTTGAAGCTCTTAGGTTTTCCATACGTTGACCACATCCCTATTTCAGATTCCTTTAAAATGATGCTCTGTAAGTCTTAATGGTTGAACAACTGACTGATGAGAGCTGCGAGCAGTAGCCGCAGTGGCAAATACAGACTTGGCCATCCCTGCTTCCCAGGGACAGCCCTTCGGTCCACCCCTCCGTGGAATTTAGAGAAGGCCACCTCCCCCTGGCACCCACTGCCGTACCAAGAACAACAGTGGACTCATTCTGTACAATGGAGGGAATTCTGTGTTAGAAAGGAGAAAAGAGGGTGTAAAGAGCGTGTGGGGGGAAACTTTGAAACTTCAATTTAGATAAAAAGTTAATTTTAAACTACTACTGGCAATTAAAAAAATATTCTAGTGATATTTTTAATATAGTAATAGTATATTAAAGTATATATCCTAGTAATAAAAGGGGAAAAAAAGGATATATGGGTATTAGGACAATTTTCTTCTTACATTCCCCTGGAACCATTCACAACCTAAACAAACTAACAGCATTTTACATTCATCCCCAAAATAGCTCAAATTAGGATTACTCAAAATGTGTCTATAATTTGCAGTTTTGTTCTATGATGATGCAAAGATCCTATTGATTAACACAGGAAGCTGGACAAAGCTTCCGGAAGATGCATTCTTAACATTTTTCTTGCAGGTCAGATTATTGAGGTTCTCTAGCTCTGCCCCATAATCACATCACACAATTTTAATGTCAGCTTAACATATTTCCAGACTCCCAGATCCCACATCACATTAAACTGTCTTTCAGAGACGCTTTCTTATTCATTTTCACAGTATGGTTTTATACTAAAAGCAAAATTACTGTCATTAGGTGACCTAACTGTATTTTCCCAATGTTTCAAAATGCTTGAGTGAATCACTAAAAAACGCTATCAGGTAGATCAAAGCATCTGCAGAAAAGCTATCGTTCTATATTAAATTCTATTGAATTGGTTCCAAAACCGTGAGTAATCTTTATGAAATGGATTGGTACTTTAATGTCTGCTAATCAAGTACGAACCTAGTATTCCAATCTATTGTCAGACTTTGCCGCCTTCTTAGCTGTCTCAATGTCTCAATCCCGAAAGGATTTCCATGATGTGACCTATTTTCATCGCTAAAAATGACTTCTCCTGTTTTAACCTGAAACAACGTTGTGTGTGCCACACTGCCTAAGTTCAGCGTTGAAGATACACAGCAGAGTCATGGTGTAACTTTTGACATCTTGCAGAACCATGAATTCTACACTCACAATGAGCGAAACAAAAATAAATAAAGCCCCTCCTTTTTTTTTTTTTTTCTTACATATTTCCATACTGCTTTGATGAATCTAAAAGAAATGCAAATCAGCATTTCAAATAGAAAGTGCCATGTTCGGCTCCACACCTTACCCTGTGGCCAGGAAATGCTTGATATTCCATGGTCCTCCACACCGCTGAACTGCGGCTGTCTTATGTGACACCCGAGAGCTGGAGGTTGCTAAAGGGCTCCCAGCAGACCTGTTTGGGGAGCACAAATTGCAGATCCCAGGCAGCACGACAGAAATCCACAAGTACTTGCTGGTAATGACAACGTTTTCTATTCTGATACGACTTTTATAGAGTTTCATTGTGAAGCATTAGAAGTAAACCATTATCCGGATCTTGGCTACTCAGAATTACTTTCTTTAAGCTAACAGTGGAGAGTAATTAATTCTTAGAGCATAAGAATGATCTATTTGGGGTACAGGAGGGTTGCACCGAAATCTTAAAAGATTATTTTGATGTACATGACAGCTTCATAGAAGTCAGTTGAGGATCAAGGTCTGCACAAATTCCAATAAATATATTTTCATACAGAAGACGACTACAAAAGAAAGGCTATGGGGAGGATTAACAGTAAATGTTGCATATCACAAAATTAGTAGGTAGGTGGTTGTCTTTGAACTTGCTGTGAGAGAGTACGTTTTCTTTCAACAGCCATCAATGACAGAAAGATACAAATAAAAATACGTGGTAATCGTTGCCTACTGAAAACAGTTGTTTTCAAACATCTGCTCTCTCACTGAACTGCTTTACAACACTGTTTTGACATAAATATCTAACATCTTTTATCGCACAGACTTCTTTTAATAGTTTTCTGAAAGATATTTTAGGTACTTAGTGCAATTAGTAAGCCTAGTTAAGCCTTATTTGTACACTCTATTTCCTCTACCCAGTGCTGGCAAGTCCAAACAACACTGACGCTAGCTGCTGTGGAGTAAATAGTGTAAACATGAGGTAAAGCCTCAGACGGTTGAATTCTACACTGAATCCTTACAATGCCACACACACACACAAATCAGCTGCTGCGCAAAGAAAGAAGTAAGCACAGTATGAAAAACAGTAGTTTACTATTTTAAATTTTTCCTGTACACTCCAAGTCCAAGCTTTTCAATAATGCATTACATGACTATTTCATTTTTGCTCCACACAGCCTTTATTCTACAGGAAGAAAGACTGGTCTGGCCAGAAATAACATTAGCTGATTTTTCAATGACTAAAAGATTAGTTTATAATAATCTTGTAGATCATGAAGAATGAGCATCAGGCTGGATTAGGTAGGACTTGTTTGACCTGCTCAGCTGGAGGTAGACGCCGACACTTTCAATTTGATTCCAGTCTGCAGTCTGAAGCAAAAGGCTCATCCAGAAAACGATGAGCCCTATGCCTGCCTACCTACCTTAGTTAAAATAATTTTGGGGGTTTATTTTGCCATCTAAGCAAGTCCCAACTAAATAGCAGTTGTCATCTCCAACAGCCTCAAATCAAGAGTTCATTACTGCATTTTCCACTTCTATTCCTAACTTTGACCTTGGAACGCCATCTAAGACGGTGAGCAGTAATTCGGTCTCCCGACTACCTCATTCTAAGAGAATCTCTCCTGAGAGCAGGCTGCTAAAGGCAGTTTTGTATTTGACCCAGTACTAGAACAACAAACTCCATTTCAGTTTGAGTTACAGTTTGGGTTTGGTCCAGGACTGCAGATGGCATCTAATGCAGTTTTCTTTCTTGTAAAATCACACATCAGCAGCATTTCTACCTTGGGGAAGGTGGCATTTTCAAAAGTGCTCATCACTGATCTTCCTCTCCTTCTTCCTACATATTTCATACAGGAAAAAACGGGAGGGAGGGGGGAAGCCAACATCCAAATGTTTCTCATAATTGAAAAATTAAAAAAGAGAAAGAGGATACCCAAATGGGCGTTAATCCTATTGATGGTGCTCAAACAGGTAACCTTTTCAGGCCTCAAAGTTTCTTTCAGCGTAACAAATATTTGGGAAAGAAACCTTATAATTTCTGCAGTTAATGGGGGGGGACTTCATTACCTTAAACTATTATAGCATTCTACCACTATTTCTCCAAAACAATTCCCAGTATCTCACAGTAATGTGCCCGAGAGGCTCAACTTGTTTTAAGATTACATAGTAATTCTGTATTCAAAACAACTGCATTATTTGTAATGAATAAATTACTCTGTTTCTCTTCTGTGTTTTCTGAAGCCTCGAAATTCATTAGACAAAATAATTCATACAAGCATTGTTATGAGTAACGGCCTGCAAGTTCAACACCAGTATTTGTTATTCAAAATTCAGGCCACATTAGGAACTTCTGATTGGATTTACAGATTGTTTCTTTCCTGTGACTGATGAATGAAGGACGAGAATGGCTAACTAATATCTTGTGCTCAATCAAAGCATCACTAATCTAGCTAGAGTATTTTTCTGTTTAGTTAAAGTGATGGAAATCTTCATGGCACTATTTTTAATATGACTTAAACCTGATTTATACTGAATTTGCTTAATTTGGTTAGTTACTATGAATACAGATAAGGCCTGAGACCCAGTAATAGGTATTTGTACCTGATTGCAATCCCATAAAACCAAAGACTTTATAGAGTCAAGTCTGATTTCAACTGCAGGAGTAGGTAAAAGAATAAAATCAGGCCTCAGATTGCAATGCTACATGATTTTTTATATCTGAATGTATGTATACAAATATACTTGGTTATTCAGATACATATTTTTGTGAATATTCCTTCTACTACATTCTCCTGCCAGGTGAAATCAAAGGTAGAAAATGGAAAATGCCTTCACCTAAGACAGTATAAATTTGATGGTTTTGGCACCAGTCAGCTGATTTTCTTGCAAAGATCACTAAGTAATATAACGGTCTACCCCACATAATGGTGCATTCTTTGCACGTGCATTTGTACAGCAGAGGTTAGCAGCAATCAAGCTGGATGCCTAATATAGGAAGATGTCCCCAGGAGGACAGGTGGTGGCAGGAAGAATTAGTGGGGTCCTGACTTGTCTCTGGTGGAGGAACGGGGACTGAGAATGGGCGAGAGCAGACGGAATTCTCTCTTCTCAAACTCACCCCATGCGGGGAGAAGCCCTCTTCCTCACCTTCCTCATCAGGGGCAAAGCTGCTGCCCACAAGGCCCGCTCCTGTCCCTTGTAAGCCCCCTTCGGCACACAGCAGGGTGCACGGGGCTGAAGGGCGACCCACAGACTGACGGCGCGGTCCTCTCTCTCCACTTGGCAGCCTTCCTCAGTAAACAGCCCGTTCCAGCTTTCCCATATTCTCTCCAGCTTTCCCCTGCTGACAAAACAGACCTTTCACACCCCCCCTCCCCGCCCCAAGCCCAACTGTCAGCTCTCGGACCCACGCAGTGGGTATCGTCTGCCGCCGCTTCATCCCTCTGCCGTCTGACGCCTCCTGCGCCAAG
>VXAK01021025.1:0-49541 GCA_013399435.1 Arenaria interpres
CAACCAATCAGAGAGCGGCGTTTTGGGAGGGGGCGTGTCCATTGCAGAGGAAAAGCGGGGGGGCTGGAGGCGCTGGCTGGGGTTGTTGCTCTGCCCAATGGGAGGCGAGCTTATAGAGAGGGCTGTTGGCCGGGGCGGCGGTGGCTGTCTGCGGGGGCGGCCCGGCCCCGGCAGCTCCGCTGGACAGGTAGTGGGTGGTGCTCGGGGGTTCCGGCGGCTCTGCGTGGGGACGGGGCGGTAGATCGGAGCGGGGCTCTCTCGCCCAGCAGGCCCAGCACCCCCTTCTCAGGCATGCGCCCGGCCTCAGTCCTGCGGAGCTGAGGCGGGGTGGGCAGCGGCGTTGATGCTGCTCCTCGGCGGCGCCCCGCGCGCGGCGGCCGTGCCCGGCGTGTCTCGGGCAGTCGCCGTGTTCTCTTTCACTGTCGTGCTCTCCGCCCAGCCCGCCCGCTGTGCTCTCCAGCGCTGCCCGTCCCTCAGGTACCGTGCCCTGCGATAGTCAGGCTGGGCGGTGCCCAGGCCGGGCTGCGGCTCCGTGGTCTCCCTTGGCGCTTGGCCCCCGTGAGGTGGTGCCCGGTTCTGGAGGGGGCAGCCACTTCATCGCTGGGCCGAGATCTGAGGGCTGCCTGGCCGTCCCCCGCCGTCTGCGAGGGAGTTTGGCGCGGGGGGTGCTGTTAGCTAAGGGTGTCAGTTTTGGATACGGCAGAAACAAAAATCAGTCTATAACTGATGCGGTTCTTGAAAAATGCACAGCTGGTGTAACATTGGCCCTCGTGTGGAGGTTGGCACCCTACCGAGTGTGTTGCTTACTCTTAAAGAGAGGCATACTCATTAATGACCTGGACGAGCGGACAGAGTGTATCCTCAGCAAGTTCGCTGATGGTACCAAACGGGGAGGGCTGGCTGACACTCCAGAGGGCTGTGCCGCCATCCAGCGTGACCTGGACAGGCTGGAGAGCCTGGCAGAGAAGAACTTAATCAGATTCAACAAGGGCAAATGTAGGGTCCTGCACCTGGGGAGAAAGAACCTCAGGCATCAGTATAGGTTAGGGGTGGACCTGCTGGAAAGCACTTCTGAGGAGAAGGATCTGGGGGTCCTGGTGGATAGCAGACTCTCCATGAGCCAGCAATGTGCCCNTATCTAAAGGGTGGGTTGAAGGAGGATGGAGCCAGACTCTTCAGTGATTTCCAGCAATAGGACGAGGGGCAACGGGCACAAGCTGGAACATGAGAACTTCTTTGGGGTGAGGGTGGCAGAGCCCTGGAACAGGCTGCCCAGGGAGGGTGTGGAGTCCCCTTCTCTGGAGATCTTCAAGCCCCGCCTGGATGCTCCTGAGTGATGTGCTCTGGGCAACCCTGCTTGGCGGGGGAGTTGGACTGGATGATCTCTGGAAGGTCCCTTCCAACTATGACAATTGCTTGATTCCTTGATTTTATGAACCTCAAGTGGTTTGTGAGTTGCGCTGTGCTCTTGAGAGCATCCCCTCAGGATGTGAGAGCACACGCATGCTGTAATGGGGACCAGTGGATTCTCAGCCTCAGTGTGAAGCAGAACCCACTCTCCTAGATGCACCTGGAGATTTCATAGCGTGAGTGAGGAGTTACAACTGGAACTGCTGTTCTTGGAAAAGCCTGGCCTGTTCTGCTGCTTATAATCTAATATTCACAGCTAGGTTCAAATAGCAGGATTAATATTTAATATATGAGTTGGTTTTTTTTATTTTTTTATCTGAAACTCATTGATCCCATCATCACCTTGCTCAGATGTTGTTAAAACATGGATGCATTTTTGCAGAGGAAATGTATTTCCTTATATGCTTATATTCTTTATTGATTAAAAAATCCAAAAAACATTTCACTAAGAACTTACAAATATCTTGGGTTTAGAGTACTGTTGTAGATTATAGGTCCTTGCTGAGCTCTGTGCCTTTTATCTACAGTAATCCTCTTCATTTTTGTAATAGTTAAAAAATTGAGTACAGGAAGGCCACTTTGAAGGAAATCTGTGTAGGGTTTTTAGGAGCTGTTGAATAGACGCTGTAACCTAATCTGCTGTTAAGTATTTTATTGTTGACTGGTCTTTCAGCTCCTGAAAACCCATGACAAAATAAAATCACTAGAGGTCTCAAGTATTTTTTTCTTTTAACTTAACTGGTTTGACAGTTCTAGCCTTATTTGAAATGGAAAACCAAGGCATGTGTTACCCTACTTGGTATTGCACAGAATGATGTTTTGGTGCTCAAAGAACTTGTAAAGCTGTGTTGCCCAGGCTTTTGGATATTTCACTCTTGCTCTTACATGGTGTACCACTAGATGTGAGAGCCAGGACTCTTGTAAGTCTGGGTTGTTTTTTTGATGAAATGCCCATGTGGAGACCTAATGCTCAAGCAGGCCTTCCTCTGCTGTTTTTATGGTAAATATCTTTGAGGTGTTCCTTGTATATTGTTAATAACTGGTCAGTGTTCCACGCAGTTTGGAGTGGCAGTTCTAGTTCTCGGCTTCTCGCTCATGCTATGAAATCTTCATGTGGGTCTAGCAGAGCACACTTCTGCTCCAAGAAGCTGAAGGTAAAATTCAGAATTTATTGGTTTGCATGATGTTGGAAAGAAGCAGTAATATATTACTGAGAGCTGCTTTGTGTAAAAAATCTAGTCTGTTATGCTTGCTCTAATGTACTATGCAGATAAAGGAATAAATAACACTGTTAAAGCCTAATGAATGAGATGCTTTTTTTTTTTTTTTTTTTTTTTTTTTTTTTTGTTCAGTAACTCATCTGCAAACTGTTGGTCTCGTCTTCATCCTGTTAACATGTTCAACAATGTTAAGTTCTACCACAGCAAAGCTCTCACCTCCCCATATCCAGGGTCACATGTTGAGCGTAGCCAAGTTCCTGAAGGTAAAGTGGACTGGCTGATTGAGTGGAAGGACTATAATCCTGTGGAGTACACTGCAAAGTCTGTCTTGGCTGGACCCAATTGGGCAGATCCCCAAATCAAGTGAGTGGAAATCAAGTGGGCTCTTTTCTCCTGTGAACGTGGAAGCAGGAAGTAGTGATTAGCTTAGTTAATAAGATCATCAGTTTAAGTGACGTGATTCTATGGCGATGTATGAAAGTCAAGACCTAAAAGAATGATGGTTAGAGAACTGAATGGTTGGGGTTAACTGTGAAGGTCTTTGACACATGATTTTACTGAGCTGGTGATTGAGATAAGACTAGTATTAAATAGAATAATGGTCAGCTGTTGATGCTGTGTAGTGCTTCTCCTCTGTGTTGTGAACTAAGTAAAAATCTCCTAATTCTCCTTAAGAATTTGGGAGAACATTTTCATGATATACTTGTTTGTTCATGGATTGAAGGCAAGATGAGTAAAGTAGAATTGTAGTTCTTGAGTTTAGTGCTCTAAGGAAACATAACAGTTGAATGCATGACTTTTTTTTTTGTGTGAATGTGTATATTTATTTTTACTGATACTGTGAATATATTCTCCTCTCAAGGCATGCTGTATGCTTCTTAGATAGAAAGTTAGATCTAGTGTAATTTGTGATAATGTGAAATGGTGATACCTGTGTACACACATCGGTGTAGAAAGATTAGAAGATAATGGCACTTGAAGTTTTTCAGCCTTGCTCTCTTTGTTTCCTATTGCTGTGTGAACTTGTGCTTCTATTTGCTTTTAATTTGGTTTAGTAAAATGGGAAACTGTCATTTTTTAGGTACTAGTGTTACTTCTCAAGTGAACTATGCATGCAAGAAGCTAATCAGTAGTTTGCAATGTGTGGTGGTTTGAGAGAAATTGCTTTTGGGAAAGGAAATACCCTTCTGTAGGCAGCTGCTTCTCTACCAGTTTTCAGAGATGCACTTAGAGATCGGTATTAAGCTAATTTTGAAAATAAGTTATTATTAGGTTGTAACTGACAAATTATATCTAGTAAAAGTTTCTGCTTATTTTTTTAAACTAGCAAAATCTTTTTTAGTTTTATCAATGGGTAACATCGTATGTTGTCCTATTTGTTCTTAACAAGAACACATTTGGAACACCTGGGCTAAATCTAGAGAGATGCAAAGCTAAATACTTTAGAGGGGTGCATTTATGTCTGCAGAACTAAATACAGGGACTGTCATCAGTAAAGATTGAAACTTTATAGCCTCCTATAGTGAAAGGAGGGCCTGCAGTTTAAGTTCTGGTAAAAACTGCCCACTGATCAAATGGTTGTTGTTGATCTGGTAGTTAGCCTTCAAGCTTTCGTGGGGCAGAGGGGTGTTACGTGTTTTACAACTTACTGCTATTAAATTATTCTTTCCCACACAGTGATAAAGGTTTTTCTCCCAAATTCAATGAGAGGGATGGAGAAGTGGAGAGAAAGAGTCTGAATGGCTTGTATGTGGTTGAAAACGGGAGGCCCCGGTAAGTATTTTTTGCTTGCATACTCATTTCAGTGATGTAGTTTCAGAGCTCTTGTAGGTCTGTCAGTTTTGACACATGGTACCTACTAGAACAAAATCAAGATAGCCTCCCCTAGAGATAAGGGAAAATGATACCTCAGGGCCAGGGAGTTCTTTCTGGAAGAAGGTTGTGGCAGAGAGGCGCTAAAAGGTTAGCCAGTACTACCACAACAGAGGGTTGTGGTGAGACTGGAGTTGGACAAGGGCTAACACTGTTAGTGGTAGGGTCTGTTGAATTGTTTCCACAGTTTGACCAGGTGTTGGACTTGGAAGCTTTTGTACCACTTGTGTGATGTGGTGGAACAGAAGAGCATTTCCTTCTGCTGACAAATCCTGGCATAGCACAGATGGGTAATCTCACCTAAAAATAATTTCTTTTCTTTCTGCCATTTGTACATAATGGAATGCTCTACGCATCTGTAGTCTTGGAAACTAGATTCCATTTTCAGACAAGATTGTGTACACAATGAGAGTAACCCTTGATCAGGAGACCCTCAGGACACTCGATCCAAGAAATGACAAAGCCATTCTGTGTATTTCCTTTCCCTGTACTATCAAACCCAAAAAGGTTAATGAAGGAAGAAAACCATACTTTGCCTGTCTTGCTCTTTAAAGCATATGGTGGCACCAAATGTATGTTGCTATCGTTTCCTCTGTTGTTATTTAAGCTTCTTTAAAGCTGCTTTTTTAGGATACTTTTGAATGTGGGGAAGTAAATATGTTTAATGTACTGTGCCCCTTATTTCAGAAATCCAGTGGGAAGGACTGGCCTCACAGGCAGAGGATTGTTAGGGCGCTGGGGACCAAACCATGCTGCTGATCCTATTATAACTAGGTAAGGGACGGGTGACTGAAAAGTGCCCCTCAGCAGAGCAAAAAACCTATGCATTTTGTTTTTTCTGTGCATCTCTGGACAGGCTATTGCTTTTCACGGGCCTTTTGTGTGTATTCCTTTATCTGTAAGCCCATTCAGATAACGGGTATCTGAATGGAGAGATATGTAGACATGTGGAATATAAATTTCATAATATTTTAGTTTTTGTCTCTGGAAAAGAGTAAGGACTCACTGATAATGGCAAGCAATCACTTAGGAAATGCCAAGGAAGCAGATATAAAAAAAAAAAAAACAAAACCCAAAAAAACCCCCAGGAAGTGTAATTCAATAGAAATACATTATAAAAATAATCTTCAGTAACGAATGTAAAAACTGAAAGGATTAAGTGATACTTTGATACTGGATATGGAATATACCAAAAGGCCTTAGATGAGGCATGTTCAATTGCAGGAATAGATTTTTGTGTCATAATGACTCAACTGCAAAATAAAGCAGCGTGCCTACTTTTGTTCTTTAAGAAATGCTAATTTGGCCTAGTATATTATAGGAGAGGTGGAGTTAGGCTCCTTTTGTTTGTGTCACTTTATGCTGTGTTTTAATGGTGCTTTTGCCAGCAGGATCTGTGTGTAGGTACCATTTACACAAAGCTTTCAGGAAAGATTGTGTAATTAACAAAGTTGCAAGCTAGGAAGTGCCATGCTGAAGATAGAACCATTGTGAAAATCATCCTAGTGCATTTTACTTTTTCCCTTTTTCAGAAGGCTACCAAAGCTACTGAGTTATTTCCTGAAAGTAAAAGAAATGCTAGTTTTAACTTGTATTTATTTAGATAGCTTTTTGTTTTAACTATTGGTAGTTCTTAATTCTTTACTGAAGGCAATGGTGGGTGTTCACAGCCTTCTGCTGGGTGAGTGGTTCAGAGGTGTTGCAGCCTGAATGCGTGTTCTGTGCATGCTGATCTTCTCATGAAGGCACAGCTGCAGCTCGGTCAGTATCACAGCTGATAGGGCGTACTGGACGTAGCTCTCAAAGAAGCTGCTGCTATCAGCATGGCTACAGATATGTGGCTCTTGGGTGGTTTCTGCTCTTTTAGCTGAGGAAGACACAGTTGGTAGAGTGGTACAAAAATCTCAGTGTTTTGCCCTTGGCTGTGATCTTGCCAGACAGTATCCGTTGGTCCCCCCCCTCCCCAACTGTTCTTTCTTGTGCTTGGTTAGCCCCTGTGCAGGTGACAGCATGGGCACCTTCCTCTTTCTCTCCCAGGCCCTTGTGTCAAGAAGCAGCAAAGCATATTCTTGTTTGTCGTTTGCTGCAGGTGGAAGAGGGATGGAAGTGGCAATAAAATTGCTCATCCAGTTACTGGCAAAGACATCTTACAGTTCGTAGCTATCAAGAGGAGAGACTGTGGGGAGTGGGCCATTCCAGGGGTAAGAGCAAAGCTTTAGAAACAGTAGACATTTTCCTGCTGGTAAGGCCACAAGGCAATAACTGGCATGTGCATGATAAAAACATGTTTTTTGATGAGCGACCCTCGCATTGGAGAGGTGAGGAGGAATGCTTCTGAAACTAGTTTTGCCCAGGCATTAGCTGGTATGCCTTCTGCTGTTTCTATATTGCAAGGTGATACTCAATTTAATTCTTATCACATCTTTTGCTTAATGCAGGCACAATTTAATCCATTACAGGTCTTGAAGGATGTGTATGCTCACTCCTTACAACTACGTGTAAAGTTCCTTCCATGTTCAGAGTATGGTGCAGATGGATGTAATATACTAAGAGCCAGTCAAAGGGGACTAAAACCAAGTGGAATCTGGGGGATATTCACCTTTTTTATTTCTCCCCCTCTAAGGGGATGGTGGACCCAGGGGAGAAGATTAGCGCTACCCTGAAGCGAGAATTTGGGGAGGAGGCCTTGAACTCCTTGCAGAAATCTCCTGAAGATAAAGTGGAATTAGAGAAGCATCTCCACAAGCTCTTCAGCCAGGAACACTTTGAGGTGAGCTCTGTGTCTCTTATGATAGCTCAAGAAACTATGCATGTAACTCACAGTTTTATAGAACTTGAAAAAGTGTAGCTGAAATAAAAAGAAGCTGTGATGTTTGGGTTGTCATGGTGTAGGAAACGGGAGGGACTACTGAAAACTCTGTGAGGGCAAATGTGTTAGAGGGAAAGAAAATACCTTCTGATTGACTCCACCTTGTTTGTTGTGATGCTGAGCTTGTTTTTGGTTTGTTCGGGGCCTTAGGTGTACAGAGGATATGTGGATGATCCTCGTAACACTGATAATGCCTGGATGGAGACAGAGGCCGTGAACTATCATGATGAAACCGGTGGGTATCTCCATGTGTGCTCTTAGTTGCCTTTTACTCTGTATGTTGAGTTGAAATTGAGACATACATTGGCCTGACATTGGCAATGAAACTGGGGGAGCATGTAAGTCAGGTGTGAGGGAGCATGAGGGTCTCCTATTTCTGAAGATGTTCAGCCATGACAGGTAGTTGTCATTCCCCTTTAGTTTCTGTCAGTCTTGAAACAAGGAGCATACAGACTTTGCCTGAAAATTATGTATTCATTTGTTAGCTAGTTCTAAGCTGTGGGCCATGTGCCTTTGTATGGAGATTGAACATTGGACAAGGGTTCCTTCTCGTCACTGTATGTATCTTGAGTTGGTTTAATTTCCCTTTTTAATGAGTCTGGAGTGGAAGGATAGTCTGTTTCTTTTGTTATTTTTCCTTTAGTAGCTAGTGTGTGCTTCAGGAGCATTGTCTCTGGCCACTGGCAGATTTTCACTGCATTTATTGCTTTGGTGTTGTAATTGCTCCAAGACCTTCTGTCTTGCTTACTGTGCCAGAGTAGATTGTTGAACCTCATTTTACTTCTATAAACCAGTAGGAACAGGCGTACATTGCTAGTTCTTTGATTTATCTTAAAAGGTGAGAGATGGAGATCTGAGGTAATAGACCAGTCTAGTCATATAGTGACATATCCGCTCTATTTTGGGTAGTAGATACCAGTGGTGAAGTTTCATGTTATAGTCCTTAATTTATCAGCCCCCAGAAACACTGATGATATCATTCCTGTGGTCTTTGTGAACAGGTGAAACAATGGATAATTTGCCACTGGAAGCAGGTGATGATGCTGGAGTAGTGAAGTGGGTTGACATCAGCGAGAAGCTCAAGCTGTATGCAAGTCATAGCTACTTCATTAAGCTTGTGGCTGAGAAGCGGGGAGCCCACTGGAGTGAGGACCCTGGTCCTGAGTGCCGTGAGTGACGTAAACAAGGAGCTGACTGACACCAAGGGAAGGATATGTTTTCCAGCTTTGAAACAGATGATATTGTCCTTTTCAGTGGAAATTGAGTGAAAATTCCTCAAAATTCAGCGGCAACAACATTTGGCAGTGATAAATAGAGGCTTTTTCAGAGACTTCAAATTGCTTCTTTTGATTTCTCAGCGAGTGTGAAATTAGATGAATATGGAGCTTGTTTCGCTTTCTTGTGTTCATTATTTACAGGCATTTCATAATATCTGCAGATTTGCATGATAACACTGGGATTTTGACTGGTTGTAGTTCAGAGGCTGTTTACTCTAGCTCTGTATTTTTGCACTGATTTCTTGTCAGGGGTACGAATCCTTAAGGATGTGAGACTTGTAAGATGTTAACCTGAATAATGACTTCACTTTATTAGGTAGCACTTAATTTAAGTTTCTTTTCTGAGTCATTTCTCTTAACATATCTTTTCAGTGATTTTCTATTTTGAGAGATTAATTTTCACATTTAATTGCTTTCTAGCTTACAGGATGGATGGTATTCACATCTGAATGTCTGACAGTGCCCCTATCTAAAAAGATAACTGTTGGAGGATGTAACTTGATTAATTGTGGGAGCTGGATTTCAAGGTTCCTGTCTTCCCCTGCTTATGGCACTACAGCTGTTGGGGAGACTGTGCCATAAACAGGGTCACTGGAAAGCACAGCCCTAAAGTATGATCTTGTAAATTGTGGTGGGTTTTTTTTACAGTTTAGGTGATGTGAGTAGCTTGCGGTCAGGCCCACATCAGCCTCCTATGACATTTATGCTCATAACAAGAGCTGCACAACAGTTGCTGACATTTCTCCCTGTGTTTTTAATCAGGTAATGGCTGTTACTTGTGTAATGATGTCAAGAGTTGGTGACAGTAACAGCTAAAAGTTGTGGTTGAGACCTGAGGAGGTGATCATAATGAATTTTGAGCCATGTGTTGAAGGAGGGTGGTGATAAATGTCATGGTCTGGAATTACCTTGTGTAACAGTACTCTGACATGTTCAGAGTCATTGTTGAGACTGCTGACAACATCCTGCTTAACTAGTGAATGGGTTTAGGGCTTGCTCCTTTTCAAAACTATCCCTTCCTCCCAACTAGCTAATGAAATCTAGAGGGCTCATGTGCACTTATATAGGGAACCCTGGGAATCTTGTAGAGTTATTAGTAAGTTCCTTTCAAAGGAAAAAGTAATGCTAAGAGTTACTAATTTTTCTTTCAACTCTCGCTCACCTCTTCCTGCACATTGATTTCTTCTGTGGTCTTACTAAAACAGCATAAATGCTATTTGTTGCAGTAGAAGCTTCTATAGACTTGGTTTGCGCAAAAGTCTTTCTTCAAATCGTAGGTAAGATGTAATGGTTGCTTAGGCAGAAACAATTTTGATTAATCTGTCCTCGGCATACAAAGTATGGAGACTGGGTAATACCTGGTAGGGCCTTATCAAGACCTGAGACAACCTGTGAAACTCGGAATTAGACAAAAGGCAGCCAACCTGCTGAGTTCCCTTTCTACTCTTGGTCTTTGGAAACAGGATCACTGAAATGACGTGGGTGTATTTTTTTCTTAAGAAAAGATGAAGACAACTAAGAAATTTGATGCTCAGCATTTATTCAAGCTTAGCAAATGATCAGACAAGGTTTGAGAGAGCTGTGCACTGTAACCCACGCTGGCTTCAGAGGTGGGAATGTGAAACAGGATGTGGTTGTTACTTATCCACAGTTTCCAGTGCACTGGTGAGACAAAAGGTGGGAAGGAGCTGTAGGAAGTTGAAGATTATCTAGGAGCAGCAGCGTTCCATAGGAGACATCCATAGTTTTCCAGGGGTCTTCAGAGTAAGAAAAGAATGGCAGGTTAGAATTAGTAGCAGTTAATTAATGTGCAATTAACACATTATGCAGAGGAAGAACTTAGCAGTGTAGTTTGATTTTGAGAGCATGACTACAAGAGCAGACCCTTAAGTTTATGGGAGGTGAATGTGCAGCTCTTCATGACTGAGATCAAGGGTGACTACACTGTGGCATGTCAAAATAGGTTGGCTTTTTTTCTTGATTGTTACTGTTGACATATGAAGCACTTAACATAATGTAAAGTACTAAAGATGAAAGCAGGATAAAATACTTTCAATTCTGAAAATACCATACTCAGTGGGATAGAAAAACTGCGCTGTTTCCATAGCCAGTGTGTTATTCCTGCAAAGCAAAATTTCTGTAAAGAATCCTTTCAGTCCTCACTGGTCTTGTGTTAAAGCCTTTTTTGGAAATGTTTTTGTTTTTTTTTTTTTTTTATTGTCATGTTTCCAGGAAAGCTTTCTGGTTAGGCAATGTTCAGTTGGAGTGTGTTATTTTAGATGGTATGCTGTACATAATGCAGTTACTTTATGCATATATTAGTACCTTACTAATCACATCTCAATGCTTACTTGTGTCCTGAAAATTATTACATAATTACAGTATTGAAAGTTTATAAATAAATAAAGATAGTGGCATTTCTTTTTGTTTGGAAAATCATAGAATCATATAGGGTTGGAAGGGACCTCTGGAGATCGTCTAGTCCAAACCCCAAATCCTCTGGAAAGTGGTCAATTTCTCTATATGGGTAATGTTAGCTTGTATATTAATACAAATTAGATGTGTTGGAAAGTGTTATTTTTCAGCCCTATATGTTGTATCTCTAATTTATCCCAAACTACTTTTTAAAAAAATATCTTAAGAGATCATCTGTCCCCAGGGATTGGGATACCCAGACAAATAATCCAAGAATATCTAAGGAACAGCAGCAGAATTTTGAGAAAGTTTGTAATCTCTTTTCGAGCTGAAGAAATAGAGGTGGTTTTGTATTAAAAAATAGCCAGTTACTCCATAGAATATGTGTCTGTTAATTAGACAGCAACATGGATTACTCTCCACGAGCTTCAAAGATAAATTGCAGTCCCTCTCCAGTTGCCTTCTGTGGTAGTTTGTCACTCAGAAGCTGCTCTCTCCATCTCCCTGGAGAGCTAGAGCTGCCTGCGGCCCGGGCGGTCAGTTACCTCACTGAGCTGCGCCAGGCCTATAGAACTTGCGAATCATGTCCCGGATCCTAGATAGGCCCTGTGAAGAGAGTCATCTTGTGTCAGTATTTTCCTGTTCTGTACCAAAATTTCCACTTAAATGCAAAATTTAGAATTAGCGAGATTCTGTTCATTTACAAAGAAAAGATTTACATTTTCCATGCTCTCTGAACTGTCCTCCGAGTTGGAGTCCGAGCTGTCCGAGCTGGAGTCCATGCTGTCCGAACCGGAGCTTTCACTACTGCTATCCTGTAGAAAAAGAATGAATTTTCTTTTAGAGTAATGTATAACTCCTTCTGCTTATATTTCTTTAAAAAAAAAATAATACATTTTGGGTTGGATTTTTTTCTTTTGCTGTTAGAAAGCAAAGATAGTTCTGCAAAGGGAACTTACTAGTCTTGAATGTCTGTAATATTGTCAAGTGAAATAACTAATTGTTATGCTTTGAGGAACCCACAATAATTTAATGTCATTTAGCCAATTATTCTTACACCTGATGACCCCTCCCCACCTGGGAAGGGGGATTGGGGAAAAAAACCAAGGAACCCTGAGGGTTGAAATATAAACAGATTTAACAGAACAACATTAGCTAATTAACATTAATAATGCTAAAGAACTAGTATTTGTCCTGATATCAATATAAAATATACAAGGATTATACTCAGCCAATTCTCTCAGCAGGGAGCTGTGCACTCCCAGCAGGGGACAGTAAACGCTGGACCCTGCGAGTGCTACAGCTCCGGGAGGAAGGGGAAGGACTCAGGGGTCTGGCACCAGGGCAAGAACTTCTCCGGACCACTGCTGTCAAGGGAGATGAAGTGCCTGGGCCTCGCTCCTCCTTATCTCTGCACATGGCTAGCTTGAAAAGGCAGACTTTGAATCCTGCATAGCATAGCTGCCTATGAAGTAAATATTTTCACTAATTCACACACTACAGTCTTCTAGAAATGCAGTTTTCCCAGGCATTAGAAAAGACGTTACTGAAAAGTAAAATTACTGAAAGAGAAATTAGTCCTGTGTGGCTAGGACACTAATAGATGTTGGGCTGGGCGTGGGCTCGTTACTGCTGCTTGCAATTAATGTTTTCCTTTAAGGAGGGCTCAATAATAAGTGGAGAATCTAGAACGGTAACAACATAAAGAAGTTTAGACCTGTACCAAACATGAGTATTTTTGAGACTGTAGTTTAAAAGCTTATGATTTCCAGTTTACAATGTTAACATTTCCCACACTGGAAGCCTGTTTAGTTTCTTCTTCAGTACTTACTGCGTTCGCAACAGCAAGAACCATGCTCAGAACACAGGAAAGCAACAGGAGTTGTAGTTTAAGAGAGAGTCCTGTGAAGCAGATTAAAACAAGGAGTTAGGGTATCCTGGTTTTGGCAAAAGGAAAGGGCGGGGGGGGAGGGAGGGAGTGTAGTACGGCTCTGCTCTGTGTGCAGGGAAAGGAAAATCAGACAGCCGGAGCTGTTCCTGGGTGAGTGTGGTGTGACCTTAACTGTCATCTCTGCATTTTAGTTGCTCACATACATGGGCAGAATAAGCTTGCTATGCTTCTGCTTCCTGCTGCCTTGTCTGTGCTTTGAAATCTTGTCAGCATTTTACTTACTATTTTTATCTTTGATTATTATCCCTTCCTAATTTTACTCTTTCCTAGCAATGCTTATGGAAGCCTTTTGCAATTTTTTGTTTTAAGCAACAGCCGTACCAGCAGATGATTGGTGTTTCCCTGGGTAGTTCTTGTCACATGCTCTTTTTTCAGACTGCCAGAATGGTTGAGGTTGGCAGGACCTCTGGAGATTGTTTAGTCCATTCCCCAGATGTGGAGGGACAGCTAGAGCAAGTTGTCCAGGACTATTCAGCCAGATTTTGAGCATTTCCCAGGATGGAGAATCCACAACCTCTCTGGGCAACCTATGCCAGGCTTGAGCACTCTTACCGTGGAAAAAAGTTCTTCCTTCCCATTCACAGTCATACCCCAAATTATTTTTGTTACAAAATTTAGTCCAGGCAACATTAAAGCATCTGTTTTACCTTTAGATTGCATGTTGAACACCTCGTCAGTGGATCAGGCGCGGTCAGCTGGCTCCAATGATGGTGGTGTGTGAATGGCTGGTGTCTATATATACAGCTCCGAGTCCCGTGGCTGCGTGAGCTGGCAGAGGCAGGACACAGGAAAACCACAAGACGTCATGAATCACACCTTCTTAAGACCTTTTGGATATTTAGTTTACTTATCAGCTGATAAAGAAGCCATTTGGTTTTTTTTTTTATATGACCCCTACTAATCCTTGGAGGATTGATGGGTTGGACAATGGAAGTGTGTGTGTGTTATAAAAGGAATATTTGTTGTGTATTTTTTTTAAATTTAGGTATTCTGACTAGGTTTCTGCACTTTAGTGGTGCTGGAGGAATACTTGGGTGGTAATGCCTATAGTACTGAAGCTGCTAACTGAGAGGGAGTGTTAAAAATTCAAAAATTACCTCCTTTTTCCTTTTCCTGAGGAAATGGGAAGTTGTGAATTAAAGTCAGTGCTGCCTTTGGAGGCCAGCTGTGTACCAGCAGTGTACTTGCAGCCTGAGAGCTGTGTTGTTCTGCCATCTGACTATATGCAGATTAAGCAAAAAGCTGTTGAAAGACAAGTCTCTAAGTAATTTTTCATTTATGGTGTTGTCCTGGGTTGAGCGACACAGGATATAACTTTTCTTCTAATGCTGGGGAAAACTGCACTTTTCAAAGACTCTAGTGTCTGAATTCATGAAAATACTTACCTTATAGCCAGCCAGGCTCTGTGGGACTCAAGGTCTCAGTGTTTTCGAGCCTTGCCAGGTGCAGGGACGAGGAGGAGCAAGGCCTGGGCCTTTGACCCAGACTGGACAACAGGATTATTTCACACCATGAATGTCACGTTCAATATAAATTAGAAAAGTTTGCTGCGTAGCTCTCTCTCCCCTGATGGCAGTGGTCCAGACAACTCCTTGTCCTGGTGCCAGAGCCCTGAGCCCTTCCCTTCCTCCCCAAGCCGCAGCGCTCACAAGGTCCCACACTGGCTGTCCCTGCGGGGAGAGCACAGCTTCTGCTGGTAGAATTGGCCGAGTATAATCCTTCTATATCTTATATCAGTATCAGGATTAATACTGGTTCTTTAGTATTATTGTTAAGGATTTAGTCTTAGTCTATTAAATCTATTTATATTTCAACCCTTGTGTTTCTTTGTGTTCTCTGATTCCCCTTCCTGGATGGGGAGGGGTCATCAGGTGAAAGAATGATTGTCTAAACAACAATAAATTGTTATAAGTTTTCTCAAACCATAACAGATGTTCGCTTGGTCCTTCTGTTTGGTGATTATTTTAGTAGAAAAGTCTGAACTGGTAAATAAGAAGTTTAAATTATTACATGTGTCTGGGGAGAATCTTGCAGGATGCAATTCAGAAGTTGGCGTTAAGTTGGATCTGTTGGAGACCATTGACATCAACAGTTCCTCTCTATGCTCTTTTCTGGGGACATGTCTGAGGGCGTAAAGCATAACACGTACTTTTGGGATCATGCATGCACTTGCAACTTAATAAGGATGCAAGGTGAACTGTAAATTTGTTACAAAGCATCCTGTTTGCCTGTTGTAGAGGCAACAGAGTAGATATTGGTCATAAAGCACAGGCATGAAAGAGATGAAATGAGAAAACATGCTTTTTATAGGATTTTCTACACTGCCATGTTTGTGTTTGCACAGCTAGTTGGAAAGATTGTCCTCATCCTCAATGAAAATAACGATTTATAGTGACTGTAAAAAAAAAACCAAAACAAAACACCCCAAAAAAACTCAAAACCCGAAATGAGAAATTAAAATATTCTTCAGTTATACTTGAGAAATGTGCTGAAATGCTAATTGTTTTTTTTTTTCCTATAAAGTACAAGCAGTTCTCTAGAGTTCATAGTGTAAGGATGTTTTTTGGGGAAGCATTCATGCAAAGGTGATCAGTATTCTGCCACAAAGTGTAGAATTGTAACCCCACGCCTGTTGGTGTGGGCTGTTGACCCAGACCCGACAGGCGAGGGTCACCTCTATTTCCTTCTTTTTGTAGTCTTCCATGTGGCCATGCAGGAGAACTGAAAATTAAACTTAATGCAAACACATTTGGTTTCAGTCAACGCTGATAAGGAGTTTGATCTCCTTTGGAAAGGAGATTCAGATGGTCAAGTCAGTGAAAAGAGGTAAGATGTTCAATTTAGGTTTCTTAAAACTAAATGGAAATAATCAAGTCTACAGAAGGCCAATAAAAGTACCACTATCTTTATTTTCTCTGCTTCACAAAATGAAGAAATAATAAAGATTACAATATTTGTAAGTTAAGCTACAATAGTAACAATATAGTTAAAGTACCGATGCGGAAACTAGCTTTCATTTATCCTTACTCTTAATGTTCTTATAATTTGTAGTTTAAATATTGGTGGTGCTTGCCTCCTCATGGACTGCAAGAGCTCAGGTGAAATTTTGTCTTGTCCTGTGACTGTAGCATCTATCCATGCATACATGAGCAAATGCTCCTTTTCTGTGTCTTGCAGTGGAAAACTGGAAGTGGCAGCATCACTGAGAATTTCAAAACAGGTGGGATGCTGATCTGCTCCTTAATACATTAGGTTCTTTGTATGCCCATGGTTGTAATTGTCTTGGTGGTGATTGTTATTTGCCCTGGGACTGTTTAAAGGAAAATCTTCCCTGTTTGCCTTGATCAATTCAATTTCATTGTATCTGTTTCTAGGACTTGGGTTGAGTGGGGCAATGGTGAGTGTTAGCCTCCGTGGAGAACATGTCAATCCCTTGTGAGTTGTCTTTGTGTGAACTATATTTGATTGTTTCAAGATGGATGACCCTTGGCTGTAGAAAGAGCAAATAAGCAATAGGCTGCAGTCGGGCAGAAAAAATGCTGTCAAAATTACTTCTTCCCTGAGACATTTGAAGTCCCAGAGAAAGGATCTTTTTTCAAATGGAATTAGCACAAAGAATATGCTTTTGTACGTGCAATGCAGATTGATTTATACACACTGCTGTGTGATGTCGCACAGTGTGAAGTGGGCAACAAGTCAGGCTTATGGGAGAAGCTGTCAGTGCAACTGGTTTTGGTGGGAAATAATCTTCTGTTTGTGTAAGAAGTGCCTGTGATGAAAATAATCATATCTTGATTCATTGTCTCCTGGGGCATAATTCTGGAGTTGGACTCAGATTAGCAGCCTTTGCTGGTTCAAGAGAAAATTAATGAGGGGCAAGTGGACTTTCACTATTTGAGCTATCAAATCAGCATTTCTGAATCCCATTTTCTTGTCATCGGAAAGGTGACGTGGTTCAGGTGAAAAGTGTTTTCTGACCTTCCTTTGTCTATTTTGCGTTTCTTGCTTACAGCAGAGCATGCCTGGAGTATGGGATTCAGGACCCATTCTGTCCTGTTTTTTTTATGCCTAAATTGTGCCTGCCTTCAGGTAAGGAGAACTTGGGAGATGATGAAAGAAATAGTTAGCATTTCTTTCTTAGAAAAATGTTAGCAGTAGTTGGTACTTCTGTGGGAGGAAGGAAGAATGTGCCTGCTCAGGAGAATAAGGAGGTGTTGGAGCTCTGCTGTCCTCTGCTCCTTGTAATCGTGGACCTGTTGCTAATCAGTGTCTTTTGACACGCATCCACACTCACCACGCTCATACAATTACGTCATTATGCAGTTTGTCAGCAGGAATTCTGCTGTGTGGCATTGGTACTTATATTTATTGCATTTCAAGAGGTGCAGGAAGTATCAGAAAAGTGCTGATTTTTTTTTCATGTATTTTATGAGTTATGGTTTAAGGACTGGTGTATATGATCTACACTCTAGTTTTTTCTCCTCCCTTAAATCTAAAATGAAATTTTCATTGAACCGTTGCCTTGATACCTTTTCTTTGACAAACTTCTGACAAAACCAATATCTAGGCAGACTTTTATTTGAGGCTTCTATGCAAAATGTTAAACTGACAATAAAATAAGTAAAGGAAACAAGTCCTATTTCAAGGTTATTTTTTCAGTGTATGGTAAAATTCACATCCTGTAATTCTAATGAAGAGTTTTGTGAACAGTTCATTCATCAGGTTAGTACTACTTATTGGTTCAGAGCGATCAATGATATGTGTGGGGAAAACACTGGTTGTTTTGCTATGAATCACTTGAAGTAGTTAATTTTTTCTGCTGTTAATGAATGTAGAATTTTCCTGCACTTGTGTTATTTGATAAGACTGCAGTGAACCGTATGCCACCTTGAAGTTGTTAGTTTCAGAAATAAACAGGATTCACATATTCCACCAGTTTAAGTGCAGCGCTGGGATTCTGTTCAGCCAAGATTAGAACAGGAAATTTTCATTTATGTCTTCTGCAACAAAGAAGAAGAAAATGTTATTAACATTTGATGTCAAAGAGATATTTTTATGCTGTGTCACTATCGAGAAAGTGATACGCTAAAATTTCAGATGGCTCATGTATCCCTAACAAAAAACAAGTATGGTTGCTGCTATCATATTCAGGAGCCATTAATTTAGACCCTTCTTGATGTAGGAGCTTTCTTGTTTCTAGTGTTAGGTCTCCTTGATCTGTCTGTGAGCCAAGAATCCCTTCCAGCCCCCTCTTCACAAACGACTGACCCTATAAACCCCTCTTTGGATGAATAATTATTGTGTATTATCATAACTCCCTGCAGTTTACTTCCACGTGTGGTTTGTGACTGGTAAGTTGTCATAAGAAGAGCTGGAAAAATTCTGGGAAGAGTGAAGGCTCTGCATGTCTAACCTCTGACCAGAACCAGTCTCCACTTAAAATTAGGAAGTTGTTAGTAGGATTTTGAACACATTTCTTCAACACACATGTTTAGCCAAACACCTAGGATTAATGTGTGCTACTGCTACCCTTGCTTAATGACTGGCAGTATTGTTCAGCTGCCACTTGGGGCTAGATCAGAAGGCAGCAGATTGCAAAAGAATGCCTTAGTTTGAATGTAGTCATGCAAATCTGAAATTGCTATCATGACAACTTCTGTTCAGCTGCTGCCTAATTCTAGAGACATCTCCAGCACTGTAGTACCTAGCTTTTCACTTTCCTAGAGAAACCTTGGTGTGAATTGAGCTGAACCAAACATATACCTAGCCTATTTAGGATTTGGAAACTGTCTCTGCCTCTGCCTAAGCCTCCCGATGTGTGGAGTCTGGTGGGCACTGAGCACGTGTTGCATCTGACAGACAGTTTGGCCTGCAAGTACAGCGTGATGGCAGTGTGTGTTCCATACAGTAACCTAGAGGTGAGCATAGTTACTTAGCAGCGAGAGATCTCGCTTGTTTTTCCTGCTTGGCTTGAGATCTTTAAATGCATTTCCAATCAATATGCTCTGACAACTAATTTAGAAGTACAAGCTCACTTTGCCTTTCCTTTGGCACAGAAGGATAAAAAAGAGTGTTTCTTGAGAGACAGGCAAGCAGAACATAGAGGTTCAGACACCACATAGGAATGATTTGATATTTAGTACAACTAGTACAAACTACCTCCCAAATTTTTCCTAGTGGAAAAGATGAGTTTCTCCTATCTTTATAAAACAATTCAAACCAGGACAATTGCACCTTTTGCAGTCGTGTTGTTACTGTTCCATTTGCCTCTGTGCCGAACAGCCATGAGCATCTGGCTACATTTCTTTCCTGTATGTTGTGGTCTTGAGAATGTGCCTAGTCTTGATAGGAACATTCTGTCCTGTGCATCTGCCTGTTCTTTTATGTTTACCTTCATTAATCCCAAAGCAGTGGCACCACTCTTTCAAAGCAATGAATTTATCTTGATCTCCATCACACTCTTGGAAGAAGCGGGTTATGCAGTGTTCCATGGGAACAAGGGAGGCTCTCAAAGGCGCAAGCTCTGAGTGTGTTAATAATCTGAAAGAAAGAGTGGGTATGTAGAGCTGTATTTAATTAATAAATCATCAGAATCATCAAAGATTATCTAAGCTGCTAGAAGATGAAAACAACAGCTTTAACAGAGACGCCCTGGTGTATTCTGTTGTGGTGCTTCTACAGTGAATCTGTCCCAGCTTGTTACGATGATGTATAATACCTGATAAACTAAAATGTTTTAACTGCTATTTGTTCGTTAACTCTTTAAATTTTTTTTTCCTAAAGCAAGTATTACTGCAACTTGTTCACAACTTCTCAGTTGTGGAGTTTTGCTGTTAATCTTCAGGAGATCAAGCTTGCAAAGGTGCTTAGCTATGTTCTAAGACAGTAGGTGTGATCAGCACAAGGTATTGAGGGCCTGCAGCCTTGAAACACAGATCCCACCATCAAGAGTCATGACCAAAAGCCTGAACTCTGAATCACATTCTCAGAAGCAAGGGGCTTCCTCTGAACTGTGACACAGGTGCTGTCTTACTGTATCTGGTCCTTAAACTGAGAGACTTCTGGAGTATTAGTTGAAAACTATGGGTATCTCACTAGGGAATTAATCCTGACAGGCTTCTGCCCTTCATACTTGGCCTGTTGCTCTTAGCTTCAGTAATAAGAGGGTTTCATAAGCCTTGTTTTTTTCCAGGATCAGGTCATCAGTAGCTATTAAGACACTGTAGAGCTTAATGTGTCTATACATGATGGCTATCAAAGGCAAGAGGATCACAGATTCTGATCTAATACATGGCTCCAGCAAAACAATGAGAGAAGTTCTGTGTTAGAGATTAATGCTTCCTTAGAAAGAGGGGAATACTGGTTTTTGTCAGCTGAGAGACTGAGTCTGTATGTAAAGAATCCTTCGGCTGGTTTAGAAAAGTAAAACAGCCTGAGCTTAAACATGAAAGTGAACTTACAAAGATTTTTTTTTTTATTTTTTTTTTTACCTATCAACAGGGTGCTGGTCAAGCTGATGAAACTGCCAGTGCACAGGATACACATACATATGGTAATTTTTCTCAAAGTCGTGCAGGAGCAGTTCAGCTGCGTGATCACCAGCCACAAGGCGCTTGTCATTCTGGTAGATTTTTTTGACCTGAACACAACAGAGAAATTGTTACTTCTTCCTCAGGGATGATGATCTGTCCTGAAGAGAACTACCCCGCAAGGAGGTGGTTTGGAGAAATGAAACTTGATAAAATACCATGGGGGAAATGGATTTTAGTGTTCGTGACCATACACAACTTGAACAACTTGCCTCAAGCAGTTCAGATGGTATTTGTTGCTGTCTATGTCGACTGTGGTAGTAACTAAAAAGGAAGTGAAATTCCCATGGCCTAATCATCAGACTATTTTATCACATCTTTTGATCTTCTGTCCTGAGGCAAGCAACTCAACTTTTGGTGTGAAATGAGCCATCTTAGAAATCATCTAATTCGTACCATTTAGTATGAAACTTTCTATGCCATTGAGCTCAGTGTCTCTCTTGGTCACTGTGTAAGTAGCCTTTGGTGTTGCTCAAGTGTATTTTGTATAAACCTGCTGTGATCTACTGCATACAGCTTCTAGTCCAGAGTTAGAGCAGCCCAGGACTTGGTTTAACTTAAACTATTTTTTAACAGCTATGGCTTTTTAGAGCAGGGGATGGGGGAGATCAGCTGACCCAAACCCAGGTGACACTATGCCCAGTCTATAGCTGGGAGCTGGCTGGGGAGGGGACAGGAATCACCTCTCCAAGTGGGCTGGGGACCTCCTGTGTCTGGTCGGTGAGTGGTGGTATATTAATTGTGTTGTGTATATTCCTTTATCAGTATTATTGTTTCCCTCTTTCCTTCACTGTTCTGTTAAACTGCCTTTATCTCAGCCCACAAGTTTTGCCTTTTTCTTCTAATTTTCCTCACTCCAGCCAGGGGTGGGGATGGGTGAGCAAAAAGACCACGTGGTTCTTTCTTGCTGGCTGGGGCTAAACCACGGCAGGCAGTTATGGCATCTATATCTTCAAAACCATACTACCATCACCAATTCACCTGACATAAATCTTTCTCAGAAAAAAAACCAAACCAAAACAAAACAAAAAAGGCCCAAAGATAATAGATGCTTACTCCATTTTAAGTCAATGTAGTGTCATATTGCAGGTCTACTAGATGGTAGAAAGCAACCTTTTTAGCTTTTGAATATCACAGTGTAGATGGATAGTGTATGGCCTGGACTAAAATACTCTTAAATGTTGAGTCCATTTTCAGGTACTTTTGTATTGATGGTCAAGTACAAGGTGTGTCTCAAGAACAGAAGAGGAACTACTTTTGGTTAGTCCAAAGCAGGCACCCCCTGCCCCCATGAGCATACTGTAATTCTGTCTTGAATCCTACTGTGTGACTGCCCAGTCACTCAGTCCCATGAGGTTCTTGAGCAGTTCTTTTCATGGTGAGCCCAAGTCCATCCTTCCTTCCTTTGCATGCCTCTGCTTTGTCAGCAGACTGTGTCACTCGCCTTCCTCTTACAGGTCATGTAATGAAAGCACAAGTCCTTTCAACTTGTGGGACTCCAGAAGTGAATGAGCTCTTGGCTGGCTCTTTCCTCTTATTCTATCTTTTAATTAGCTATTTCTACCCAGACCTTCCTTCTTATGGCTGCTTAGTTTCCTCAAGTCCTTTGGAAAATGGCATTGACTGCATGAATGGGGTCATCCATATCAACGTATTCATTGATCTTTCCAAGAGGTTTGCCACAAAGCACTTCCTGAACAGAAGCTGTTTCCTGTCTTCTCATGTGAACAATGTTTATCAAGGTGTACACCAATTCTGACTTTTCTACCTCTTGTCTGCAGACACTGACTTCAAAGTAATACACTTGGCTTGTGTTTGCTTGGACAAAAGCAGCATTCATAGCAGAAATGTGCCGCAGCTTAAATGAGTGCGAGAGGATGTGCAAGTGTATTTTGCACCTTGTGAATCTAATTGAGTCTAAATTGCTTTAACCAGAAAGGGAATGCTCATAGGAAATAGGAGAAATCATAAAATGTGAATCACTTTCTTTTTTTTTTTTTTTTTCACACGGTTAGTCTGGCTCTAACAATGTAACTGCATGGTCTGATTTGAAATGGTTTGCTGACCTTGTTCCTTTGCTTTTCAGTTAGAAATCCAGAAGTATCCAGATCACGTTCGTAATATTGCATAAGGATATTTTTGAGCCAATCTCGCATCCGGAGGGGGAACTGATCCACTTCATAATCAGTACAGTGGGGGATGTCTGTGCCAAACAGGAAAGCTTTTGTTAACACTGATCTGGTAAGTCCCCATTCAAGCATTTCTGAGCCAAGTTAGATTTGATTCTCACGAACAAACTTCCAGTTACGCTTAAAATTGATGGAGCTGTTAATACATAATATTGAGAATGCAACTAACGGGTGCAGTTCCAAATCTACACTTCTTTGGTGCACTTGTTTAAACAGTTGTGCAAGACATAGACTTTATATATCTGTGCAGCTTCTGAGCAGAATTGTGCAGTGAAACCGTTATCAGTCTGCTCTGCATGAAAGCAGAGCTCTCAACAGCAATGGAATAGTCTGGCTGAGAGCGCATGTTCCTGTCAGGGTATGCAGCAATTGGAGAGCCTGGAAATCAGTTCTGGGTTTTAGATCCTGACTTCTGCATTTAGTATCTAAGTAGGTTTTTGGGTATTTGGTTTTGAGGAGTTTTTTTTTTGGACTTGACATTTTCATTTATTAACTGTTGTAAAAACTGGTTTTCTGGTCAAGGTATTAAAAAAACATCTTCAGATGCTATAGCAATGGAACCATGTAAGACAGTGCAGGTGGAAGATGGGGTTGACAACAAATTAGGGTAAGCACAGGAGGAATGTCTTTAGGATTCAGATGCTTAATACCCTTAATTATAAAAAAAGCATCTCCTTAGACATGCTTAGAGTTTGAAGGTCTTAATTAGCAGATAATTGATGCAGAAGGGGATAACTTGGGGCTAGCTGGTGGTTATGGCTACTGGCTCTTTGTACCTAGGTGAATTCTTCATAGAAAAACAACCCTTACATTTGCAGGAGCCCATATAGTCTAGGTGCAGCTGGCGTCCCATTTTTGTCCCTTCAAGTTGGCATTTGGTGCCAAAGAGTTGACATATGCCTTCATAAGTCTTATTATCTGTACCACAAACCTAGAAGAGGAGTGAAAAACACACACACACCCCCCACCACCACCGTGTTGAGAAAAATTCTGGTCACTCAAATAGGCATTACAATAATAAAATATCGTTAACATATGGTGTAGCAGTTGTGAACACCCACAGGGAATACATGTTATCAGAAGTATTGAAAATTGTAGCTGTTCTATGCTTATATAAGGATTAGTTCTCCGCACTTACACACTCAGTTTCGAGATACTTCAATTTATTTTTGTGTGGAAGTAATATAGTTTATGAGATGGTACTGTAATATTACACTAGACACGTACTAGTATTCAGTATATGCTCTAAAACATCAAAGAGAGAAATAGAACTTTTAGTGACAGGGAAAAGCTATAATCCCTGAGGGGCTAAGTGAAGCAAATCACTTTAGGTAATACACATGTTCATACTATTCTCAAGCTCAGTGACTGTGGGTGCTTTATACCCAGTGTTACAGTTACTGGAATCACCCAAACCCACTATGTTTTATGGTAGAAGTATTCTAAATAATAGCAGGGGAATGTGTTATCTTGTAAACATTTAGGTGTCTTTCCCCCATGCCATGCACTGAATTCAATACTTACATGCTCATAATCTTTGGTGGAAGGGCAAGAAACAGGATCTTGGCAAATACAGCTGGGTTTCCCTTGTTTGTCTGCATGGCAGACTTTACCTCTTTTGCAGTGGAAGTTCCTGCAGGGGTCTAGCGATCATAGCAAGAAGGAGGGATTGTTAGAAGGGCTAGGATGAAACCAAGTGTTTTTTACAGGTGCTACTGGTGGTCAAAGCAAAATACAGCCAAATATTAACCTACAAGTCAAATGTTTTATGTAAGTTTGTTAAGATGCAGCTGAATAAAGCAAGCCAAACTTTAAATGAGGAATTTTGTGAGACTTCTAGCAGTCCCAGGTTTGAGTTGGTTGGGGAAATAAATTTCTCAGAAAAAGCTACTACTGCTATAAGGACTGACATTTACTTCCCACTTCCTTTGGTGAAACATGTTCCATCTCTCCAGCACTGGCACTTTTCCCATTCCTAGTTGAATTCAAGCTACTGTTCTGAGACTGAACAATTTCAATGCAAGGTAATCCTCATTCCTCTACAACTGACACAAAAATTTGTGCACTCTCTTTGGAGTGAGTTTTTTCACAAGCAAATGGGTGAAAAAGGGTGTATGGAGGGGATTCTATGGGAACATAACTCTGATGCAGGATTACGCACAAGCACAGCACAAGTTCAGTCATGTGAAATTGTGGGCTACCAAAAGCAGGAAAGAAATGCAGACCAGCAGATTCCTCAGCGGCAGAGAGTTAGCAGTTACATGACAGCTTTGCTTGTGGCTTACCCAGAAGAGCCTTCTCACTCTTATTGCTTGCATTTTCCATCTCACCATAGGAACTGCCTATAGTCTTAACCTGTGCAGTCACAGAGACACAAGCAGAAGTTGTGGTAAATCTTGGGAAGACAAAAATACTTGGACAAAATTTTATCAGGTACAAATATAGAGCTAACTGAGGCACAGTTTGCTGCGGGTGCAGCAGAAAAGATGCAGGAGAAGTGCATAAAGCCTCTGGTAGTCTGGGGAAAAAAAATAAGTAGAGATAGAGAGAGCAAAACAGGAGCTCAGTAAAGCCTGAGCGCCTGGAGGTTCTGCAGTACTTGACATACAGCAGTGTCTCTTTGAAATGGATACCTCCTAACATTTTTTTTTTTAATGTACAGATCCTTATTTAATAGCCATAGCAAAACTCACTCTTTTCTTTTGAGGAACACCCCTATCTAACTGCTGACCAGCATATGTGACATTTGGGTGTAACATCCTCCTATGTCTCAAGGGACAAAACTCACATCCTTCATCTTGTGTAAGAGTGCCCTGGCCACTAGGATGTAGTTATTCCAGGGGCTCTAGTTGCACCTTTCCAAGCTGTTTGCTTTTGTATGGTAGTGTTTAAAATATTTGGGAGAGAAAGGAGTGAACAGGTTTTCCTAGTTAGCTTGAGAGACTGGATTCCAGGTTTTGTGTGTGTGTATCCATATTGATTTGTATGTTTCATTACACGTCCCGTCAGGGCTGGAGCTCTTACATGAGTTGTGCTCACTTCCTTTCTATACAATTCATCTAAATGTTGTATGTGAAGTGACACAACATGAGCCAGACAAATAGTGAATGAAAGGGGAGATGAGACTTCTGCAGACTATATTACACCTCTTTTTCTCCAAAATGTTCTTTCAATCATCAGGAATTTAAATTTGGGACTGATTCTCGCCCCCCCCCCCAATATTTCAACTTTGTTTTAAAGAGAATTTACCTTATCTTCACTTTCCATTGAATTCATGCTCTGAACAGAGCTACTTGTTTCCAGTTGTTGCTCACTGTCAGAATTAGGTGGTTCATGAGAGTCATCATCTTGTTCAGAGTGAATAAGGTCTTTAATCTTGACAGTTTGGTAATCCTCGGCCTCTCTATGAACTGCAGTGTCATCTTTGCTGGTTCCTTCCTCTTTGTGCTCAGTACTGGTGCTCTGCTGGTCATTACTCTGGATTCTCTCCTCTTCCTCATGGGCTGCTTCTTTCCAAGTATTCCTGAGATCTTCGTCAACATCACCACTGTCATGACCATCATAATCAACTATACTGTCCTCTGTATCTTGTGTTTTCATCACTGTGTCATGATCACTCTGATAGTTTACTTGAATATTGGCTTTCCTCTTTTGGCTTTGCTGCTTGTCATCCTGATCTTCGTTGTGAGTTTTTAGAAAGAGGGGGATTTTTTGTTTATATGGCTTCTTCTGGCTGTCTTCCCTCTCTTCTTCTAGCCTAAATTTTTCACCGTGTCTCTTGGTTATCCACATTGGTTGACTGGAATCTCTCAGGATTTCATCAGACTGCATATTGTTTTCATTTTGCTGCCTTTTGTATTGGTTACCTTGATTTGTCTGCTGGCCTTTGTGCTTTGTCTCTCTGTAATCCGTTTCTTTACCCCATCCCTCATCCTCTTCTTCCACACCTTCTTCTTCTTCACTTTCACTGTTTTTTTCAGATAGGCCAACTGTGTTTTTATTATATTTCCACATGTTATGCTCATGATAGAGACTGAGAACATTTGCTGGATTTTCTGCATTGCCCAGAACATGTTGATTGGCCATATTGCTGTGTTTCTCATGCCTCCTGAACTGGTAACGCTCAGAGCTAGACTGTTCTCTGCCGCTGCTTTCAGAGTCACTGTCCTGATTATCAGAAGCCAAAGCTGGTTTATGGTGCAGCACAAGGAAATTGATGCTTTTTAGGCTATTTTTCACTTGATGCTCGCTACCAGTTCTTCCTTGTTTTCTGGTGGTCTGAGGCTCACCACCATGCTCAGCGCCTGGTACTGATACCTCTGGTTTTAGGTTTTTGTGGCTGAGCAGCAAATCACCATTGTCTACGTATCCTGCATTCTCTTCCTTTGGGGCTCCAGGGTGGATGTCTTCAGTCTTAAAAAAAGTTAAAGATTAGCAAGGAGATTAATAAATCATAGAATTTATTTGAAGTCAATGCAATGTTATTTTTACCTTGTATTGCAAGGCGTGACACTGACTTTATTTGTTTTTTTTGTAAATGCTCCTCTTAAGCTAGCCTAGAGCATGGAATTCACAGCAATTTCCATTTCTTATCAAATGTAAATGTCATCTCTGTTTCTCAGCAATTTGTTGATCTGTCCTTTCTTTTATTGCTGCAGTTTCTGAAGAAGTCTCTGCAGTTCAGTTTAAGATCTTATAGGAGATAGGTGCCTACGGGTGTCTTGTGAAATCTTAAAATGCTTAATTAGTAATTCGGTGTCAACTTCAGGCACTTGTATTCTGCAGTAACCATCGCTTACCTCAGAGAAGGGGGATGTGATATTCATCTTCCTACACAGATAAATGAGGGGCCTGGGAAAAGAGGGGTAGGGGGAGAGACAGCACCTTTTGCAAGGTGTCATGGTAGTAATTCCTGAGGGGTGCACTGCTTCATAACTATTTCATCATCAACATGGTCATTTACTTTGATACATCATTGCTTCCTAACTGAATTTATGAGGAACTACTGAATTTGGTGATTTGGTGCAGCAACATTTGATGAATTTCTGAACAACACCTATGGATGTTCAGTGTTGCTTATTGCTTACTACAATATAGCACCTGATGCTGATTTTCCTTAAAGCTTGTGGGGGCTTTATTTATGAAGATGACACCTCAGTGCCCAAGTTGCTGAAATAACATTTGCTTTAGTGTGGGCAGTCATGACTGCTTGGAAACAAACATTCCATTAACCAAATTCCAAATTAAAAACTGATAAACAAATTAAAAAAAACCTGGTAGGATTACATATATTAATATGGATTTTGGCAGATCAGCTATATCCTATTTGCTAATGTCAAGGTGGTATTCTGAATGTTTTACAACTTTCCTTTTGCCTGGTGTACTTAAAAATGCAGGAAAGGTACTAGGCAACGTATTCATTATGTCATAAGATTGTGTGTTTGCACAAATCTAACAGAAGTTCAGTGAAGAGCTTTTCCAGTATAAATGCACATTTCTTGAATACCTTATAAAAAGTGATGTGTATGTTACCAAGCATCTCAAGCTGATGCTAAAACACTTGAAAATTAAGTTTCAGGAACAAGGGTTTTTTTAAATGTGTTTTTGGGTACTGCTGTGTACGGCATACTGTATGTCCTGAAGTTTAAGCAAAAAGCAGTCTTCTGTGAAGGGCTTCCAGTTCTATAGAGTTAGAAAATACAAGGCCAAATAGTCATTAAGGTTGTCTATTATGGGTGCCTGTATTTGAAGCAATAGTTTGAGAAAGATGGGGCTTATGTCTTACAGGAAGTCTCATTATGTGCTACAACCTCAATGGAGAGATTTGCATGGATGTGGCTTTTACTTACTGCTTTTTGTTACACCTTTGTTGCCAGGATAAAATGAACTTTTAGAGCTCAGTTGCTTATGAAGATACTTGGGTATCTTAACATGATGGCAAATTTCAGTCAACGCCGCTGTAATTAGCTACTGTTAGGGGCCAACTGGCCTTTGATAGATGTTGCACATTCACTCGGAACTGATGATTTCTCAGGTATTGCAATGTTTTTTTTTGATGCAAGTGTTTTGTGTATGAGCTGTCTCTGGGAGACAGCTGTAGGCTGCAAACTAGTGTTTATACCCTATTTTGTTCTGCTGGCTATTTCATTAGGAAAAGTTAATTTTTTTGTTTTCATAATGCAGGTCACCATCTGGATTGATGTGAAATGCATCTGGACAGTTGCACAGAGTGGGATATAATTCATAATTTAAAAAAAAAAAAAAAAGGTTAGCATAAGAGTTGGAATTTTGTATTTCTTACTATGACCATGCTCTGAATTTAGTTGTTTCGAAATACTCATTGGGTTGGAGCCAAGGCCCGTTCTGTCTGAACCACAAATTCTAACCAGAATAGTACAATAAAAAGAAATTTTAATTTGGATCAAGCATGAATGCAAAATTGTGAGCTCTGTCATTAGCGTGCTTATATGGCATAAGGCTGCTGAAGATATCTGTCTCATTACCATTGGAGCTGTGTATCTGGCTTGTCAGCCACAGTGTACTTTCCCAAGATGAGCTGTAGCTGATGCTCTGTATTGTGAATAATGAAACATATGGTGGCTAAAATTCTTACATGTTTGAGACTGCATATGATCACTTGGTGGAATAAATTGAGGATTACATCCTCCTTGTTTACTGGAGCAGCAATAACCACAAGTTCAACTGTCAGTGGAGCTTATTGTTTGTAAGAAATGGGTGTAATGATTATATGTGGGGATTCATTTAAAGTAATTTTTCAAATAAGTGAAACTTCTGTTGTGAGCTTTAGATTTTGCCCTGTTCTGTTTCTAGCTATGTAATATGTTTGGGACTAACTCTTGGCGTGAGGGGGCCTACCTTTTTAAAAACTAAATCAATTTGCCAGTCACTGGATATGTGCTGATTTATTTCATATATTTGAGATGCATAATATAGGTTGCCTGTTAATGTTTAAAGGACAAGAAGAATACCTTTTCAGGAGTTTTCCGTCCATGGATTCCAAGTTTGTAGTTTAAGGGATGAGTCTAAAATAGACAAATGTATTAAATATCTGAATATAAATAAAAAATCTTGTAAAGGTCAATGGGATAACAGAGTATTCACAGAATGGGAAATTAAGTGCCCAGTAATAATAGAATGATGTGGACTTACTGGAATAGCAAAAGCTGATCCTACAAGACAAATGAAGAGAGCTACAGCCTTCATGCTTTCTGATCTCTTAGATGACAACACTTAATGGTACAGTGGTAGGGTTTAGAGGTTTCCTTTCTGCAAGCAACATCAAATGAAATAAAATTAGGATTTGGGTATAATGGTCTAGAAATAATGGATGGAAACAATGTAGTGGCTGCTGTAACCTGCCTGGTGTGAAGACCCACAACATTTCTGCTCCGTGTCCAGTTGTATGTAAACTCAGATGTTAGACCATCTTATCTAGAGGGCACTTTGGTCTGAATTCTTTTACAGGACTTAAGCTGTATGCTGTGTTCACAAACTTTAGTGGTGTTACTGAAAAGCAGAGATATGAATGTACATAGATTCAGCCATGTAAATCTTTATCCACTCTTCTGAGATACTACTTTGTGAAAAATGTCCCTTTTTATTTAGTGCTGAGACAATGCCTGTTTGTGGCATCTCTACGGCCAAGGTATCTCCTGACTGCTCTCCTTTGTGTCTGAAGTAGGAAGAATTAAGTGGTGAAGTTCTGCACGGTAGGTCTCAAAGAAATGCTGTCTGGGCTGCTTGACAAATGGGTGCAGTTCTGCTTTGGAAGCAACAAACCCAACTCTGCTGCGCAGTAGTGTGTGAGATGGATGGCTGGAAGAACATGCAGTGCAGTAGGAATTTCTGCAGTCTATGCTAATATCCTCAAGTGAGGGAAAGACAGGCAATTCTTTTTTACCTTGGATGCCACCAGCAAATTTTCTCACTTTTGCAGTGCACATGAACTGGAAGTTTGCATGGGTGTAGCTGTATCACTGGGAAAAGCAAAAATAAACAAGTCATATTGTTTCTGTTTGCGCCCCCCCCCTTTTTTTTTTTACTGTATTGCTTTCTTATTAATTTCCTCCTGTTCTTTTTTTTCTGTATTCGTACAGAATTTTTCACTCTGTTTCTATGTCTGCTGTCATTCTACTGGCGGTTTTTCCTTGGAAATTGTCTTCTTGGTCTTCACCCCCGTTGCCTTTTCAAATAGTTTTACTTTCCACCTAACACATGTCCTTTTTCATTGCTTCTTCCTTTCCTAATGAAACACGTATGACCATGTCCTTAGTTGAAGAACATTGTGTCTTTTGCTGGTTGAACTCCCTGGCATATGAAAAAATTGGCAATGGTTTCAGCCAGTTAGGTCAACCGTATTCAATCACATGAGGCTCAATTTATGGTTTTAAAATGTTGCTTACCCAGATGTTTTTTCTTGGTAGGAGGAGGAGGAACCCAAAACCCCAAAAGGAGAATTCCAGGGGAGCTTGTGTTTATGAGAGCCACAATGGTGAAGCAAGAAGCAATGACTTTGAGCATTACATTGATTTTTGGTGTAGAAGCTTGCAAAAGCATCCTGGCTACGGCTCTGCTTAGATCTGCAGTGTACTCTTTGTAAGATCCCTGTATTATACGTTATTTAATCTCAATAGCTTTTAGTTAATGAAGAGCAAAATACCTCATTAGTGGAGCATACGCAGTATGCAAACTATTTTTCTTGCAGTTAACTGATTTAGTCCCCAAATTACCTCTTATCTAATTATATATTATCTCTTTGGCATACAGAGTTAGTTGTTTAAGATGTTTTCAGAGAGAAAGACAGAATACAAAAAAAAGGCATTAATGAGCATATGCAAAATGCCTCACTGGACTGTGTACGGGCAGTCACTTCAGATCAAGGCAAGTTTTGTTAGACTGAAGGGTCATGCAGGAAGCTTGCTAGAAATGCAGGGGCATAATCCTATTTTGTGTATAGCTCTAAAAACTGTACAGTGTGCTTACGAAGGCCTGGAAGTGACTGAGAAATAAATATTTGAATTAGTCAGGTAGTCTTAATTTTTGTTTGTGCTCCTGGTGAGCAGCACAACTCTGGGCATGCCACTTAACTGAGTTTCTTTTTCTGAAAGTCTCATTTGTCATATTTGTTTTGGTAAACTAGCTTGAGAGCTATAAATGAAAAGCTCTGCATATTGTATTTTATTTATAATTAGTTTTCTAATTTGGCTTTGTCACTTGCTGTAAAAGTTGCCTCTGCCCCCTTTGTCCAAATAATGAAAAAGTGGTTGGAAGAAATATGAGTTAAGGTGGCAGGATAGGGCTTTTTGTATTTTTCTCTTAGTAACTAGCTCATAGTGGCCCATAGGAAGCATAAGTCTTTAATTATTGGGGAAGACTGACCACCTTGAATGGAGTAAAGGAACATAGTTTAATTATTATTTTTTTTTTCCCTAATCACGATAGTCTAAAGATCACAAGGATTTATAATATTTCTTCCAGGTAGGATAATCTGCCCCAAACATTAAGTACCACTTCAAAACACATTCTTAAACTGTAATGCATGTGCAAGTATTGCTGGTATTAATTCTTGGGCTTTGCCTTTCTGAATATGGCAGCAATACCAATTCCTGTGCAATAATCACGGAATCACAGAATTGTCGGAGTTGGAAGGGACCTCTAGAGATCATCTGGTCCAACTCCCCTGCTAAAGCAGGAACGCCTAGAGCACATTACTCAGGACTGCATCCAGGCGGGTCTTGAAGATCTCCAGAGAAGGGGACTCCATGACCTCCCTGGGCAGCCTCTTCCAGGGCTCTGTCACCCTCACTGTAAAGAAGTTTTTTCTCATATTTGAATGGAACTTCCCATGTTCCAGCTTGAGCCCATTACCCCTTGTCCTATTGCTGGAAACCACTGAAAAGAGTCCGGCTCCAACATCCTTCAACCCACCCTTTAGGAACTTGTAAACATAGATGAGGTCTCCCCTCAGCCTTCACTTGTCCAGGCTAAAGAGCCCCAGCTCCTTGAGCCTTTCCTCATAAGGGAGGTGCTCTAATCCCTCAATCATCTCTGTTGCCCTACGCTGGACTCTCTCCAGTAGTTCCCTGTCCCTCTTGAACTGGGGGGCCCAGAACTGGATGCAGTATTCCAGTTGTGGCCTCACCTGTGTAGAGTAGAGGGGGAGAATGACCTCCCTCCACCTACTGGCCACACTCTTTCCTATTGGCCCTCTTGGCAACAAGGGCACATTGCTGGCGCATGGAAAGTGTGCTATCTACCAGGACTCCCAGATCTTTCTCCTCACTAGTGCTTCCCAGAAGATCCACCCCTAACCTATATTGGTGCCTGGGGTTCTTCCTCCCCAGGTGTAGGACCCTACATTTGTCCTTGTTGAACCTCATTAGGTTCTTCTCTGCCCAGCTCTCCAGCCTGTTCAGGTCACACTGGATGGCGGCACAGCCCTCTGGAGTGTCAGTGTTTCTTCTGTCTGTTTTCAGAGCAAGGAGTTTTGGGGTTCAGATGGTGCCTCATGGTGGACCTGACTGTTCTAAGTTAACCATGTAATTCTGTGTCTTCACCAGTCCCATTGTGCAGCCAGTACAGGGAGCTGTTTGCAACTAGTGGCTGGAAACTGCCAGAAAAGTTCAATAGTCACAGTCACAACGATTTTTTCAATGCTGATGGTGCTCAGGAAGGGAGAGCAGTAGGGGAAGTTGGGATGACGGATATAAAGTTAATCACAACAGCCACTTCAAGAGGGAAGGAAAAAAATAATAAAAAAAATCTTTGTACAATAGACTGTGGTCCCTTCTGTCCTCCAGGGGTGAAAGGAATGTTTCTGTTGGTGTCACTCCATGTTAAGTTAGGTTCTGAGGGCTTGATTGTGCAATACGCCAAAACCTTTTACTGGGATCCAGGAGTACCTTTTTGCTTGCTCTACATAATCCATGTGAAGGGTTTTAGGTAGTTTGCTGGAGCAGGAGCCAAGGGATTTGCAGCTTGAAGGGTAAAGCTCTAAGTGAGGGGAAAAAAACACAAGGAACTCTTCCTGCAAGCCTACAGCCCCTTTTGTTGCAAAGGTTGTGGCTTGTGGCAATGGGATTTTTGTACTTGCTCATTTAGTCTTTCAGTGTTGGAAAGGAAAATTCATTTTTGCTGAAGTAATAGAATAGCCAGCCTGAGCAGGTACAGAGATGAGAGAGCTTTTGTGGGTTGTATACGATATATGGCAATTAAGATGATGGTCGTGGAAGAAATTAAGCTAATTGTCATATGATGCAAAAATCTACAGCGTGACATTCACTTTTTTTTTTACACTGGAAACTAAATGTGAAGACACTTTGTTCATGCTTTAATTTCCAAATTTATCCTACAGAAAAGAATTTCTAAAAACAAGCTTTTGTAACATATAAGATTAATAGACCTGGCAGTAAAGAACTATTACACAAGAAGGTATTTTAAAAGCAAGCAGACTTTCCCCTGGAGAAATGTAGTCACTGTGCTCTGCAGGAAAATAGCCAAAAGGTTAATATGAAATTTCTTGCATATGATTTTTTTTTTTTTTGACCAAGAAATTAGTTATTTAACATACATCAGCTTGGGGTATTGAGAATGCAATGCTAACATAGGCCCCCCACCCCTTTTTCAGACTTGGAAAGAAGAATATGTTTTGCCTGAAACTTGAAGGATGCAAAAGCTCGGTCTCATTTATTCCATCGCAATGGGTTCCCAGAAGGATAGAAGTAGCTCAGCTTAAACTGGGGGGAGGGAAATGCTTTTCTTGATGTGAATGTGATAATTGCTCTGAGTAAACAAACCCTGAATTACCCTTTTTCAGAGGACAGTGCACAGCTGCTGAGCTGAGATGGAGCTAAGGGTGCTTTGGTGCACACATCAAACACAGATGCAGTGAGCTGTTAAGACAGCTCCAAGGTGGGATCCTGCAGCTGCTGCACAGTGAAGTACATCCTGCTGGTGGGAGTCTCTGCCAAGAGGTCTCCTGCCCCTCTACTCTGCCCTAGTGAGGCCCCATCTGGAGCACTGTGTCCAGTTCCGGGCTCTCCAGTTCAAGAAGGACAGGGAACTGCTGGAGAGGGGACAGCAGAGGGTTACAAAGATGACGAGGGGCCTGGAGCATCTCTCTTACAAGGAGAGGCTGAGGGACTTGGGTCTTTTTAGTCTGGAGAAGAGAAGACTTAGGAGGGATCTAATCAATGCATACAAATACTTAAAGGGTGGGTGTCAGGAGGATGTGGCCGGTCTTTTTTCAGTGGTGCCCAGGGACAGGACAAGAGGAAATGGGCACAAAATTGAGTATAAGAAGTTCCACCTAGATGTGAGGAGGAACTTCTTTACTGTGAGAGTGGTAGAGCCCTGGAACAAGCTGCCCAGAGAGGTGGTGGAGTCTCCTTCTCTGGAGATATTCCAAACCCGCCCTGACACGTTCCTGTGCAACCTGCTCTGGGTGGACCTGCTTTGGCAGGGGGGTTGGACTAGATGATCTCCAGAGGTCCCTTCCAATCCCCTATGATTCTATCATTCTATGATTCTATGACTTGAGCAGAGTTGCTTTATGAAGAGGAGTTGCCTCTCTGAGTATGGGCTGGATGCAACAGCTCTGCATTGTCATCACCATAGTCATCTCTGTGCACATCTGTGGACTTGCTGAGCATGGCGAATGTCAGCCCCAGCCTGCGATCAGACTTACAGAAGTGTTTGATGGGGTAACTGAAACCACTGAAGTGTCACTAGGTTGCAAAAGATTGAATGCTTATCCATCTACTTGGTTTGCTGAACTTGCAGACAGTGACAACTTCCCCTCCAGTAACAAGAGCTGGAAAAATGGATCACAAGTTAAATGTCAATTTATGCTTAAGATAAGAGCATTTAAAAAGAAGTATCATTTAGGGGTTCATGATTGTGTGTCTTCTGCTTGGTAACCCAAAGGTTATAACTCAGCAGTTCAAGTTTCAGCTGAGATGACTGCTTGTGTCCTTCAGCCTTCAGTTGTGGAGACTACTGCTCATGGGTTATTTCACTCCTCGTGGTGCTGCAGTTTCTGGCACCTTTGCTGGAACTCAAGCAATGCACTCTTGGGGATCAGAGAGACTACTCTTTGATACTAAGCTTATCTCTGACAAGAAGACTGCCCAAGGGCTGCCATTCTAATAGTGTGTCAGCAGTCACTTGAAATACTGATCAATGACATTATTTTTGTCTAGAGGGCTTGAAGTAATGGCACCTGGCATGCCTGCTAGTCTTGCCTGTCCTTCTCAGCTATGCATTTTGTACACCAGATCCAGGAATTTCACCAGTAATCACTGTTTCCTGTTGCTCATAGCAGAAAATCTGCATCTTTAATCCAAAATTAGAGAGAATGTCAGGAATGGATGAGATGCAGTCTTTCCTGCTGTGTCTATGTTTTGTTTCTGATTCAGCGTTGTTTGTCAGCCACCAGAATAGCAAAGCTCACGAAGCTTTTTGAAATGCCACCAAGAAGTGATTAACTTGCAAAGGCTGTGGCTGAAGGTGAGAAATGCTTCATGTTTAACCAAAGAAGCAAAAGACTGACCTACTTTTAGCTCTAGCATTGGCAGAAAACTTCATATACATAGGCTTTTGTCATTAGACCTAACTCTAGAAGCTGAAGCTGCCCAATCCCCTGCCATTGCTAATGAGTGTGGATGTTTGGCATTTAGCAAAGAGATCTGGAAGACAATGGATTAACTTTGGAACTCAGTTTCTGATTGTGTAGAATGGGCATGAATGTGCATTTCATGAGGATGAGACTTGGGTAATAAGCTTTTGTAAAAACTTGAGTAAGGTGAAATGTTTTAAGACACTATGATTTTCATAATTATTAAAATGATAGAGAAGTTTCAGAATTGAGCTTTCATTCATATATCTCCTAAGTATAATTGAGAAACCGTGTAATGTGATTTTTTTTAAATGATCCAATTGAAACTTTTTTGGACTGCAATAACATCGGATGTCTTGTAATTATTGTAAAAGATCTCTGCTTGGTGTTATATCAAGCTTGTTAGCAAGAAATGCTGAAGCCCACATCCTCACTGATAAGTGTTGTAAAGGTGTAGTCCTCATAGCCAGGTGATGATCACAGCACTAATACTGTGAGTGGATGACGTTTTGTGTACAAGTATTTGTTTACAAGGGGAAATTCATGAGTTGGAAACGGAGAATTATCCATGCAATGCCTGTTCTTTCTGTAACCAAGATGACACATGATACTCTTAAATTGTAACTGGAACAGCACATTTCTTAAGTCTAGGTCTGTTTCAAAAGCCCTTGTGAGAGCGTGTGTGTATACATATTATATATGTGTTTAAGCTGGTTCGTGTGTCGACATATATAAAAATAAAAGGTAGAGATCTGATCCGAGTAAAAGAAGAGATTGTAATAAGAAAATGAATACCAAAGCATAAAACCATTTCACCCATTCTGTACCAGTAAACAACTGCTAATGAGAATTGCTCCCTCTGATGCTACCAGTTTTACAGCTGCAAAAGACATTGCCCATAAATCCTTGATGGCTGAATGCAAAAACCCCCCAAAACCAGTATTTCAGAACACCTTAAAACAGTTTTTTAAATTAACCATTCACATTAACTTAATGTAGTTGTTTGATCTATTAGGCTTCCCTGCTACCATTTAATTTTTTTTTCTAGTTGTTGAGATCTGTGTTTTTAGGGTTGGTTTTTTTTTTCTGAGCCCTTTGTAGTTTAAGTCCAGTTCAAGCCAAAAAAACCTACTTTGATTTAATTTGAGAAGGATCAAAATGAGACCTCTTCAGCAGCCAAAATTATTTTCTGCATTTGATATCTATTGATGGGTTTTATTGTCTCCCAGAATCTGCATTTCCTTCATGGGTGCACTGTTTGCTACAGATTTTTACGAGTTCTGCCAACACCTTTGTGAAAGGTTCCTCCAAGACCAGCCACAGTTTCTCTCTCTCCTCTCTGTTAAGGGAAAAAAGAAGAGTGAATCTGCATTTTGTGGCCTTATCTATTGGATTAAAGTTCCTAAATGGATATTACATGAGATAGTGACAAATGTTGGGAAATCAGGTTGCACTGTGGCTTTCAGCTGAATGACTGCGTGCTGCTCCAAGAAGCATGTCTTTTGCTTGACTGTTGTTGGCCATTGCATAATGCTTTATTGTTTCACATGATCACAGGGAAAATAATGGTCACAGCGGTAAGATAAAGGTCATCTTCCTCAATACAATAACTATACAGTGTTTTCTTTTTATAAAGAACATTTCTTTCTGTTCTAGCCATAAATGTCTGAAATGATTGATCCTTAAAATAAACAATACTCTATGAAAGCTTCAGCTATTTCACAGTAAATGAAAAACAATTGCAGAGGGTTAGTTACAAGGCATTCTAAGGTTTTAATTAAAAGTAAGGAAGAAACAGTACCATAGCAGCAGATAAGGTGCTCCTTCTTGGTTATCCACTGATGAACTGGCAATCCTTGAGCTTGCAAAATCTTGCTGCTTTTCCTGTGATATATTTTGATGCCTGATATGGACTATCTCAGCAAATGTGTTTTGCTGTAATCTTCAATGAAGGAAGATGATACTCTATGGTCTTGGTAAAACCAGAGGAAACAACCTCCTAGGCATCCATGGGATGAGGCGAGGGGTAACGGGCTAGTGTAATTCTGCGGAATTAATTGAATTGGAAAGACCATTCAGTGTTCACAGGCTGTGGGCCAGTGGAGCTCAGCCACTGTGTGGGAGGGACATATTTAGTCTTTTATGGGGAAGGGAGCCAAAGGAAGCGGGTGCAATCATTTCTGCCCATTGGCTGGCCCTAGAAGAGCTGAACTAAGGGATCAGTCAGGGCAGTCACATTGTGGGCCTGGGGGAAAGTGAAACATGGAGGATGCCAGTCCTTGCTAAACTTTTCAGTGTTGTTTCAATATACTGTATGTGGTGCACGTAAGCCTGTAAAAAGGAATAAGGTAGAGGAGTGAAGAGCAAAGCTCTAAATTAAAAATGTAGAAGTAAGATTGGTTGGAGAGCCTTGGATAACTCTTAGCTATTTTGAAGCTGTTGCCATGGCTGTGCAGTCTGTTTGATAGCAATGGTATAGAGCGAGCTGGTGTAAGTGTGAAAACCTCTACAAGTGGTGCCTGCCTGCAACAGATGCTTTGTAGGTTTTGGTTTTGTAATGATTCAGTATTAATGAGTTTAATCTTTCTTTTTTCCTTCTCACTTAATTATTCCATAAAATGCAACTCCTGAACTGGAATACTTTCTGGGAGGTTCTCAGATCAGAAATAGTGGAGCAGACGCACCAACGTAAGGACAGAAGCACTTCCAGTTGCACATGTGGTAAAGTCAGCACATCAGGCCTCCACAATATCATATCTTACTAATGAGGAAGCTTTGCATATTGTGCTGACATGACTGGAAAAGGAGTCAAAAAATGAAATAAAGCGTATGAATGGCAAGAACTGTAATGCAACTGGTGAAAATTCAGTCATTTTAGATAATGTTGTAATGTTGGTTTTCTTTTTAAAGTTACAGTTCTACTAGCTTCTACTCTGTTCATCCCAAAAGGTGATAGACATTGTGAAAGTGATTAGATAAGATACAGTGAGAAATGTACAAACATTTACCATGTTTACGTGGCCAACTGGGAAGTTTATTGTCAATAAAATAAATTTGAAAAAATAACGAGAGGCTGAAATCACAGCTGAGCCCTCTCTCTGTAACCAAGCAGAAAATAAAACTTTGACAAAACCCCGTGAGAAATTCTTTAAATCCCTTCCCCTTTTATCTCTGCTTCTTTGCCTGGAAACTAATTAATGCTTATTGGGGTTGAAATTGTGCTGGTCTGTCTGCTAGTCACATCTGAAAGCAGCAGGGATATTTCAGAATTTCCTGTTTGTTTTTAGTTTTGTTATGCATTACTAAAAGATGATTGGTTTTATCTGCTCAAAACTTCATTGTGTGCCATGAGTACTTTGTATTGTAGTACTTTGTACTATTAGATTAGCTTTATTACTTAAATATTCCAGGTATGGACGGATCCTCAGCTAATAGAATAAAGATATTCAGGTGGCTCCCTAGAAATTAGAACAAACACACCAATGCTAGTCTTACACTAGTGAAGCATTCAGTTCTTTTTCTCATAAGATTTTACGATAATGGCTATTAACATTGCCTTGACATTTTTAATTCTCAAAAAAGTGCCAGACTGTGAAGAACTGTGCAGGAACTTGGAGCTGAAATTTGTAGGGGTTTGAAGGTTATTGTTGGAAAACATGTATGGGATTTCTAAGCTTTGCCTGTTTCTGTGTTTAAACAGCTTTCTTGGGACTTAGAAGGTGGTGGGGCAGGTGGCGTTTTGGCTTTGAAGATGTTGAAGGATTATACATTGTTTATCGAAGCTGTTACATATTTGGAAAATGGTTCATTAAACCAAAATTTCTGGTTTTATGCTTGATGACAAAATGCTTTGGCCAAGAAAAGATTCCAGGTTGTTTCCTGAGTGTCACCAGCTGGCCTGAGTTTGTCTCAGAGACATCAGTACTAGCAAAGAAGTCTGTAGCCATTCCTACTGTGGCAGGTAGCATAACTTTTGGAAACCCTTTCATTGATAGATTAGTAATTTTCTCACCAGAAAGAAGTGCTGTACCATCATGGTAAATCATGGGGGCGAGGGGACGCTAAGCAGTTGCTGTGCTGGAAAACTGCAACCTAGAAATTATTGTCATGACTCATTAGATGATTTCATTTGGACCCAGAATAATTACATCCTGTCCCCACCTCTATTTCACTTGTGAGGACAGACTTGAGCACTAGTGTGTTTGAAAGTAAGATGACCTTTTACTGAAGTATATGGCTGTGCCACTTCTGGCTCAACAATAGAAGGACATGAATCCATTTAATATCAGTATTATGCCAGAGGTCCTGATATCCTGGCTTGGTCTTTGCTTTGGTTTCCATTTGTGTTTCAGTGCCGCGCTTGTAGCTTGTGTGCTGGATACAAAAATGTGGGATGCATCTCAGCAGCTGTGTCAGTGGAGAGACACTTTCTCATTTCAGTAGTCTTTTGGACTAAACCCCAATGTAATTAGTTAAGGCCAGATATTCTTCAAATTGCCTGATCCACGCATGGCCTTTAGACAGCAGTAAACATGATAGCTTCCATCAACCCATGCTTGAGAAGCACTGATGTAGCACTGTGGTTGGAGCATCAGTGGGTCCCACATGGTTGTCTGCTGTACTGTACAAATACTGATGTATCTCACATGAAATGCACAGTTTCATTTTAGACTTTGGCTATTTAATTGCAGCCTACACTGTTGCGGTGAAGTTGTGCATTATCCATCAAGAGGGTGAGAAAACTGGACATGTGGGATTCTCATTAAGAGTATTTCCAGGCAAAATGAGTGCTTACCAATGAATATTACATACTGGTTCCTCAGTAAGTCTGACTGCAGTGAGGCAGAGTATGGCAGCTGGAAGGAAAAAATCCTACATGTAGAGGGAAGTGAAAGGGAGAATATGCAGCAAACAATAAAGAAAGCTTAAACATAGAAGAAAGAAGACAATTGAGACAAATGAGTGAGGTGAAAAAGAATTATTTGTCTCACTGTGACAGCTGCTAAACAGATACTTGAAGTAAAGGAGGAAGAGGAAAAGCGCAGAGAATTTTGTGTTACATTTATTAATATACCTGTCTTGCATTGTATTCCCTGGCAGAAAGGGTCTGTGGGTATGACTGACTGTAGCAGAGAGGGAGTTAGACTGAAAAGGCGTTTGTTTTTATTGGAGCTGTCTGCCCATGTGCATGCTCAGTGTGGCCATGGGCTACAGATCTCTGCCCACAAGAGAGTGGTGTTGAGCCATCCACTTCCATACCAGGTGCGAGGGTTCAATTTCCAGGTTTTTTTAATGTAAAGTACATTTTAACCTCGCTGCTAGTTCTGATTCACAAATAAATTTTGACTTTTCCATCAAATATGCTTTACTCTGAAATAAAACAAATGTAAGCAAATTGTAATTTAAGTAGGGTTTTCAGAGTAGATAAAGATACTGCACATGTACGCTGGCTATTGTATCCATGTTATCATACGGAGTGTATCTGTCCCTGCTTTTTCTCTTTTTACTGGAGGGGAAAAACCCACAGTCTTTGAAAGACAGTTGAGTCTGAAACAATTTGAGTCTGGTTACAGCCAGGGCTGATCATGCAGTGCTGTGCAGGCACCATGGCTTCCTAGGTTGTTGCAGATCATAGTCTGCCAGATGGTGTTCGTAGGGCTCGAAGCATATCTCTGGTTGCCTGATAGTTAACAGCTGATCAAGAAATTAAGGGACGTGTGACTTCCTTACCAAATGGTGCACCTGAAGCCTTTCATAAGCCTCTGAAATGACCTTCATTTAGGATACCTATATAAATAGTTTAGGTTCACTTGTTCTTTCCTATTGGAAATAATTGCTTGGGTTGGTGTGGACCATAGAGGCATTTCAACCAGTTTTCTTGAGAACTGGTTGAAGACAATGCTGGGGAAAGGAGACAACTGATGCCTCTGACCGGCTCTGTTCACTCAGTTCGGTTGTGCTGCACCAGAAGAACACCATGGGGGGTTTCCTGTGCCTTATATTGAGGAGGCAGGAGAATATCTAGATATGTCAGTGTATGGCTCTCTACCTTATGATAGATATTCTGATAGGGAAGTTTGCCCATGTATTTTTGCATGCATTGCTTTCTAAACAAATTTATCATCTGAAAATAAATCACTGATAATTATGGTATTTATGTAATATATGTGTGTATGCAAGTAATATTGTACATTACGCCTTCCTTGTATGTTATCTCAAAAGAAAAAAAAACTTGACTGCCTTCTGACTGCTCCTCGTACTGAATTTGGACAGAGTATGAAATTTCACCACAGCTTTTTTTGACTCTAAAAGCTGCCCTGCTCAATTGCAATGTCCTGAGTCCTTTCAAGGTTAACAAGCATCTCTTAAGATGGAACATCATAACAAATGCATATGAACTGATGATGAATATTTGGAAACTGAGCTATTTCCTAAGAGGTTTTTCAGTGAAAAATCTCAACAGAGCATGACAACATTAAAAACATTTTAAAAAATCACAGAGAGACTAAATTAAAACTCTTCCTATCTGTTATTTTTAGCCTGTTACTTGGTCATCTCTGTGTCTAAAAACATGTTCGAGCCATATAGACTACATGGTTTCACAGTTTGTTATGAACTAGTCCAGGAGCCCCCCATCATCAATGTTTTATTCCATATAGCAGGAGTTCTGTCTGCTTGCACATTATAATGTCTTTATTTTATTATGTGGCGTTTTCCAATCCTTAAGCAATATCGATTTGTCAAAACTATGTATTGCTTTTTTAAGATGTTGCTGCTTTTTATTTCTTGATTTATCTTTATTAAATGCTCTACTGAATGTATTTCTGTGTATGATTTTCATGATGCCTGAGAAAAGAACAAGTGAGGGCTCTTGTTGCCTGAGTGCATGGACAGGAGTTGCACTTACAACGTGTGGGAACTGACTCCAAAACTGGCCAAGGCTGTGATGAGGCTGCCTGTGTGCTGCTGCTAAATCAGGCTTTTGTCTTTCGAGGCATGATGCAGTTAGCATATTAGAGACTTTCATCCTGTCTCCTGTGAGCTACTGCACTGGACTGTGTCATGTTTGACCACATTGCCTACATAAGCTGAAATTAAATGTTTAAAAAAGAGGGAGAGAAATAAACATCTTTCCCAGCCCAGGAACATTTGACTCCCGTTGGGGAGGTGCTATTTTAAAGGTCAGACTGAGGGATGGCTATTTTTGCCCTTCAGCCAGACAGACTCAGCTAATCATCTATATTGTTCAAAATGTTTTGTTGACCAAATTCTTAAAAAGTGGAATTAAAAAAGACAGGAAAAGTCCTTAAACCAGCAGGAGGTAGACATGGCTCTAAACTGAAAAGATCTTATCTGTTCCTGAACCCTTCTGTAGTTTGGGGCTACGATGTGCTTTGTCTTGCCATATTATTCAAGTGTGCATTTGCTTTAACAATGAGACACGGTGACTGAGGTCAGGGTGGGTATTTTAAGGGCAATTCTGCTGAAAGCACTCATGTTACAGAGTCGTGCAATCTCCAAGTGTGGCTCAAGAGTTGCTGGTTGTTTTATTTAATTGTTTCAGACACACGGGGCAGTTAGAGGCTTTTGGGAAATGTAACACAGAGGCAGGCAGTTACACGACAGGGACTGATGTCCCAATAGCTTCAGATGTTGCTGTGGCTCATCTACCTTCTTGCTGATTTTCCCACGCAGTACTTGTTTTAGGACTGCCTGTGTCGATGGATTTAAGTCTTGGGGCAGGGGGCCAAATGCATTTCACATTACAGATGGATGCCATTTCATTCATTATTAAACCCAACTGCCACGTGAAGTGGCTCTGCAGCTGTTTGGGAACACCATGAAACAAATCTAAGTGGAGAAAAAAGTCATATCCGCTTGTGATGGGGAAGTTGATGTAAAAAGTATGTCAAGACTCACAAAGGAGTTTGTCAAGACTGTTTGTTTAGAAGTGCTGTGATCTTTGGTGATGACAAGCAGCAACGCCTTTGTCTATAAGGAGACATAAAAATTGTGCAACTTTGCACTTAATCTGTTCCTTGTTGATTCAGGAACAGCCTGGAGTATCAACATCTCCTGTCCTGGTCCTGGTTCTGTTGCAAATAGTCCATATAGCATGTAAGTGGCTTATTTCAGTTCTAATGCTACCTCCCTCTTGCTCAGGAATTGGCGAAAACTTGTGTGGTTTTGTACAGCTAATCAAACCCTGCTCTGCTCCTGGGGCCTTCTTACCCTGCCTCCAAGGCAGCATTTCAGGGAGCTTCCCTCACTGCTGGGAGCTCTGGGATGGCAGCTCCTGCTTTTTTTTCCATTGGCTGAGGGCAGCTAGGCATCGCCCTGGAGCAGGCACCTCTTCTCAGGGGCTTGTAGGGCACAGGAAGGTTTCGGTATCCCCTGTGGCATTGTGCCCCCAGCTTTTGCCCTGGATCCTCTCTTCCCTCAGGTTTTTTCCCTTGCTGTGTGCATCTTCAATTTTGTGCAATTGCCTCTTCCTCAAATAGAAATAAATACTGAGGAACGTGTGTTATTTATGACAGTATGAAGGTTAGGATCCCGTGAAATCTGCCATCTGCGTGTGTGATGCCTCGCTGTCTCTTGCAAAACAAAGAAGTGTCTGTGGGTGGGTGGGTGTGATGTCTGTTGTTCAGAAAGCAAAGGGTTTAAAAACAGCACTTGCGAATTACCTGATGGGAGCAGTTTTAGAAGGCAGCGCACGCCTGGCACATTTTAGTTCTCTGGAGGGAAAGGTATTTGAAGAGAGGTTTATTTCAAAACAAAATCAACTAAACATGAAAGGAACAGGACGCTGAGGGGAGATAAATATCTTGTGGACTGGGGCAGCATCAGTGTTACAGTGGCTGGTGGTTTTTGTTGCAGTCCCAATGCCTCTGGGGTAGCCCAGGTCTCCGAATTCTTATCGGGTAGAGGGGAACAAAGGGGCAATGAGATGGGGTGAGCTGGGACGGGAATTGGAAGGCAGCCTGCTTTTCACAGGGTGACAGGAATCTTCTGATGAGAAGGTGGGAGTGAGAAGCATTCTTGCCCTCAGATGTCCATCCTCTCTAGCTCCCCAGCACAAGAAACACAGAAGGTATTGACATGGGCTCATTTTCCCTTTAGGCAATAGTTTGATGTTAGTGAAGGCTCGATGCAGTTGAGCCAGTTTAAGATATGTGACTGATCCTCAGTCGATTCCTTGGATTTTCACACAAATCCAATTCACCTCTTTTTTATGGGTTCTAAATTACTTTTTGAGTGAAGGCTTCGTGGACAACTCCAGATGGTTGAGTCTGCTCTGGACATTCAAAATGTGTCTCACATAGTAAAACTTTCACTTAAATTATTTAATTTTCTTGTTGTTTACTTTTATTTAAAGAGCGTGCTTTGATCATTTCCTTGCCATTGGAGAAACGCCTTGGTAAATTATACAGAACTGTTTCCATTGCCTTTTGCCTAAATGAAGTAAGGGTAAGGGAGTAGAGCAATCTTTTGATATGTGTTTTTTTATCTGTTTCAGTGTGTTTTATTCAAAGGGTTTTAGACATCTATCTTTTAATCAAAGACTGGTATTCATCTCCAAGTACCCTTCTCTAGTGCTGTAGCAATGACTTCCTGTCTGAATGAGTTATACTAATTTCGGTGCTGAAAATCCAAAAATAGTTGTGGGGAGAGGAATCAAATTATAGTTTTACCATGGGATGAGGTGGTGGGAAGGAGAAGGATGCTGTACCTTCTCCCTGTGTGGGCACGGGTGCCTATCTCCCTGTCCTCAGAGAGAAGCAAGACCCAAACCAGGAGAAAACAGAGCACCGTGCAGAGGCACCACCTTGCAGGGAGCGGTGACTGTCGCCTGCCTTCCCCCAGAAATTCAGCTCCTGAACTCCACAGCCAGAAAAAAAAAGCAGCCTATCAGCAGCACCACACATTGTAGAGCAAGATCTCCACCGTGGTCACATCAGGCTCTAGTTGTTACAGAAAAGGAAAGAAAGAATAATAATTTAGAATATTTCTACATGTAAAATTCTCAATACGATACATTTGCTAGTTTCTTTGTCACCCTATAACTACATCTAACATAGGGGAGCTATATTGAAGCTCCCCTATGGAGCTTCTATAGCTAGAAGCTCCAGCCCAAGTGCCAGTGAGCTGTGCGTAGCTAAGGGTTATGCAGTGCCCAGCATGTGCCCATCTCTTGCCCCCTGCACCTCTACCCCTCCGTGCTGCATCCTGCACCTCCACCATGGCAGCATTTCCCTATGTTTCCCTATATTCCCGCATCTCTGTGTTGGAGTCATGGCCCCAAGCACCTGGTCAACTAGAGAAATGGCCATCACAGCCAAACCTAGTACAACACATGCTGCAGGCGGGTCAGGGAAAGCTCAGACAGAGCAAGCCTGGCAGGTGTCAGTCCCCAGTCCATGCCAGCTCAACAGAAAGCTTATGGCTGCCATCAGCAACAGCGATTCTGTGCTGCTGGGCTGCCCTGGTACAGAACTAAGCCAGCATGGGCTGGTTTTGCTAATGGATCTATGTTGGGAAATGAGTTTTCTTGAAAAGTTCACTAAAGGGAGTGTTTTTTGATGCTGGCTGTTTGAGCGCACCATTTGCATTAACGCTCAGTTAGCTCTCACTATCTTTATTTTAGGGTTTGGTTTCATTAAAAGGAAAAAAAAAAGTGGGAGGAGAATCAAACTGAAACCTCCCTTTATTCCATTTATTTTCCAGTTGTGTGACAAGATGGAGGGCATGGGAAGATTTGAGCGTATCCACTGGAGCACATTAGTCATATGAAGAGATGACAGCTATGGGCATGGGCAAGATTTGAACGTGGGCAGTGAAGTGCCTAAGCTCACAATACTGAGAGGAGTACAGGTGAGATGGATTAGGTTTTGTGATTCTGGCCCAATTTCTTCAGCAAGGAGTCCCTAGACCTTGCTGAAGGCAGAGGATGCCCTAGTGCATAGGTCGGGGTGATACTTTCAGGGATCTTCCTGCTCCCACCCTGTGTGGCTGGACAGACAGAGGAAGTCCTTTCATGGCTCTACATTCCCATTTGGACTGCTTGTGGGGAGGTGCCTGGCAGAAGACAGAGGTGATGATGCCACTTCCGTGTAAAAAGCCATGAATGGTACTGTGTAATTACATCTGGGCAGAGCAGGGCTGCTCCCATAGCACAGACGCCTTACAGTTGGCGTACGTGACTTGGGAAGGCAGGCAGTGCTGGAACTTGCAGACATTTCAAGAGGAAGAAATATTAGAAACCCTCATGAAAGCCTTTGACCATGACTTGAGCCCTGAAGTTGCTAAAACTGTTCTTAACCCTGCTTCCTCAGGTAGCACCTTGCCTGCATTTGTTTCCTTTGGTCTTCCCTGCTTGGTTGTCAAACATATCTCCACGTCTTCTTGTTTGTGACTGGTTACGCAAACGTGTTAATTTTGTGCATGAGGATAATTGCTTGTCCAGCACTCATTTCTTACAAGCTTTTTTTTTTTTTTTTTAAGATTTCTGCCTTTATTATCTCCTGTGCAATATTATTCTGTGCATTCAGCATGCAGCGAAAAAGCATTGTGTGACAAGAGGGGATTCAGTGGGAATAGTGAAGAGGAAATAGCCTGAGTCAAAAGGTTGTGATTAGCACATGTAATCACTCGTATATAACTCCTTTGAGGTGTACCATTAAATTCAGCTGGAAGTTTAACAGAGTGTGAATGTACTTGTCCAGCAGAATTAGTCTGTTGTATAAGACTTCAGTCTGTCATTTACAGCGTGCTCATTTAAATTGATTTGTACAGAATTACAAAGAACAGCTAGGGGACAAAAAAGCTTTATTCATTAACAGATCAAACAAGGAAGAGTGTTAAAGTCATCGTGTTGTTGAGAGTGAACAGTTGATCCAGCCCTATAACCAGTATCTGAATCAGGTAAACTGATTCCTGGGGTGAATAAATAGATCTAAATCTAGGTCTTAAGCTTTTCAATTCATATTGCAGTCTGTGTGAATGTGGAGCAGAAATGCAGATTCCTGTCTCAGCATCAAGGGTGGCCTCTGTCAAGTGCTGGGGTGATGTTCCCAAGCTGCCTTTCAGTGTGCGGGCAGTGCGCTGTGCACAGCCTCCCTGGGAAACACACACCAGCACTTCAGCTGCTGCTGGAGCACTCCTACGGGTTTGTCACCTACAACCCCATGTGTTGTTTTCAGGAAAAGTATTTCCAGTTAATCATTCCATGTTTTCCTTTGTTCCTGTGACATTGAAAACATTGCTTCCCTCCTGTCCCCGCCCCCAGTATTTATACACTCTTTTAGGAACTAAGGAAGACCAAGAAACACCTCATTGGATTTAATACTTGTTTCTTACTGAAAGCAGTTTAACACAAGCCTGTAGATTCCTATGCAATGTAGAGTAACTTCCATGGGATTTTTATTATATAGACTCCTATACAACATGGAATATCATGAAAGATGTGGCTACAGGACTCATGTAACTCAGTTAATAAAGAGTTAGATCATCAACTAAGTGAAAAGAATTTGCCAAAACACCTGTGAAATGCTTTTAGGGTTTGCTAAGCGTTTTGGCATTGGAAATGAAGCTGCATCTGATGAATCAATTAGGAGAAACATTGTGCCTTCCTGGCTGGCGAGGGCAGCAGGGCAGCAATGGGCCTCCTTAAATCTTGCAGGCTTCACTCCCGTCTAGAGCATTTTTGCGTAAGCAAGGGCACATCTGGATTCCTCCTCCTCTGTCCCTCATACTCCAAGGAAGTGGGCAACTTTGGACTTCTATTCTCCTCCCTCTTCTGCCCCAAGCATCTCTTCCTGGAAGGTCTGATTCCCTTTTCTGCCATGGGATGAGCAATTTGGCTGTGTGGGGTGCGGATGCTGGGCTGAATGAGCTCAGCTCAAAAGGAAACTCACCCAATGTAGGATGTGGCCCTACAGCAGGACTTGGGTTGGATTTTGAACGAGGCATTAATTACTTTGTAAGCACAGAAGGAAATCTGCATATAAAGAATTAGGTCTTGATGGTTGGAAAGTGCTTCTGCTGTCCCAGATTTAATATTTTTTGTCTTGCTTTTATTTTCTATGGTTGTATTGGTTAAGACTTCTCTGGTTG
>VXAK01021025.1:49563-61589 GCA_013399435.1 Arenaria interpres
TTTTAAAAAAAAGTTATTAACATTTTGAAGATTAAAAAAAAAAGATGAGTAAAGTTAAGGAAAAGCATGCTGTCAGCATTCGGGGAGAACATCTCAGGTCAAGCATTTCAGGGATTTAGCTTATTGCAAACTGAACAAATTTGGAGATAAGATTTATCGTCCTAAGCCAGACCAAGGGTCTGTTAAACCTCTTTCCAGTGGGGCCTGGCACAGGACACATCTGCAAGGTGTGTTCAGACCTTGTCACGACAGAGGATGCTTTGACTGTGGGGCAGGCTTTCCACTCACAGGGTTAGTCAGTGATGGGGACCATCTTCTTCTGTTGTTCTCTGATGGAGTTGTGCACTCTGTGTTCCCAGAAGGCTGGCTGAAGGCTGGGCTGCCCCAGCACAAAGCTGCTCAGCATCTTCATGGGATGAAGCTCATAGTGAAAAAACTGCAAACTGCCTTCTGTCTTTTGGAGGTATGAGTCAAATTGCTGCTGGTCACTTGCTCAGGGCAGCGTTGACAGTGTCTCTCCAGCTTTTCCAGGCTCCCAGGGGACTGTGGTAATGCTTCCAGTCCAGCTACTCTGAGCAGCAATAAACTTAGACCAAGTGAGCCATAATGACAGTCCGGGAATCAGAGGAGTGCTGACCGCCCTCCTGGAGGGGAGGGTCTGGCCTTCCGTCTTCACCGCTCAAGCTGCCAACCCTGTCCTGACCTCTCTGCCCACTCTGGGCAGCCTATGCCTCCACATCACCTGGTCACTCTCACGCAGTCCCTGTTTCATACAATGATTTCAATCCGTCATTTCCTTCTGTTTTTTTTTTTTTTTTTCCCTCCAACAAGGAATGAGAGTACTGTGAGACATTTATAGACATCTGAGAGTCATGCACAGTGCAGTTGGCTATATTTCAAACCTCCAACTTGGAGCAGGTCACCCCAAGCTGCCAGCTGATGCGAGGCCATGGCTGGCCCCAGCTCATTGCTGTATTTTATTTCCTGAGAGCACTGACATTGCACTGCGTTGCTGGTTATCTGGCCTGGATCTCTGCAATTCCAGCTGGAGCAGGGAAGAGCACAGGGAGATGGATGGAGAGGGCTTTTCAGGTTAAGAAGGCTTCATTATCGTTCCATTCCCAGCTTGTGATTGACAAATACTTATTGCTCCCACCTCCCAAGGGGGTGACTTCTGAGCAGGGAATGATTGCAGAAGATACTGTACTCTGAATGAAATTTTAGGAGCCATAATTACCCATTGCTGTTGCTATGATTACTGGCTGTCAGTGCTGAGATATTGACAGCCCAGCTGCACTAGGGCTGCCTGGTGCCCATGCCAGCGGTGTCAGTACCGGTCGCTGATGCAAGGCATAGCTGGGCATCTGTCCCTGCCCTTATTTTGACCGAGGGCAGCAAGCTGCAGTAGTGTTTGTGTGCAGGAATGCGTGTTAAATCTGACAGTGGCCAGACAGAAACTAAGCACCTAGTCCACAGCTGATGAAGTCATGGTCTCAAATTAGTGAATTCAGCCAAGCTGGTGGATGAATATGGATTTATAGGACCTGAGAATCTGGTCACACACATCTGGCAGAGATGGCACAAGGTTCTTGCTCAGCCACGACTTCCAGCTGCGCTGGGCACAATGCAAATACCAATTATTGCTCCGTGCATTTTGCTCTGGCAACGAGTAGAAGCACAAACTGTGAAGTAGCACAGAAAAGGTACAAAACCTGTGAATCTTCATCCAAACAAACTGTCAAGGCAATGTGCAGGTTCTGTGGCTCCCCTGCCCAGAAGAGGCTGGAGCTATGTGCGTGGAGATGGTGGTGAGGAGGCATGGGGGCCGTGGAGGGACCACCTTTGTCACGTCCCCAAAAATGGAGGTGCAAGGGGCTGAGCAGCTTCCATTTGTACTTCCCGGCTGCTGCAGGCATTTGGAAAGGGGCTTTTGCATGTGACGGTTGGGTGTGCTGAAAACCAGCAACTGGCAATAGGAGTATACCTAATCATTCACAAGTAGCACTTTTGGCTCTTGAAAAAGAAATGGAGCTGGCATCTGTTAGGAAAGCACATCTTGCATCTGGAAAAAGTAATCACATCATTTCTCCCAAAGTTGTTTTTAATTTTAAGAGTTAAATGCTTCTCTTTGCACGGGGCCCACCCTGCAGGGCTGGGTCCTCACTGTCCAGCCCATCTGCATGCAGCCTCCAGGAGAAACGGGTCCCGTTTTCACAAGTGCCTCTGTGTGGCATTTTCTTGAGGAAGAAAACATTTGCAAAGACCCTGGAGCCCATTGCTCAGAGGAGGGCAGTATAAAAATACTAGGAAAGGACGTGAAGCGAGTGTGGGGCTGTCATGGGAAGTGGTAAGAGGGGTTTCAGGAACTTGCCTTGCACTTGTGCTGGGAAAGAGCATGGTGCATCTTGCTGGTAGGACAAGCATGCTGGTTGCCTTCCTTCGGCAGTGTCTCGTAGCCTTCAAACAGTCTGCAATGCATTTCAGCCTGAAATAGGGCAAATGGTTGGTGCCTTAACAGTGCTTGTTTTTTCTGGCTCTAAAGGCACACCTAAGGGTGGGTTAATTAATGATCCTACCCCTGTGCTGTCGGGGGCAGGGGGGAAGGGCTGTCTCATGTAGGGATTTAGTGTTAGGTGGGCCCTGTATGTGTTTGTAACACAGGGCTCCAGGACTCAGGCTCCTACGATGTGGATTTTTCCAGTGAGGAGAAATAGCCTATCTTAAAGCCTTAGCAAACCACACTTAAAACCTTAGTAAACCACAGCACGCTTCCGTGCTGTGGAAAAGACAACGGTAATTTCCATCTGGCATATATCACAGCATTCGTAACTTTGAGGCTTGCTGCTGAGAGGAGTTGAAATATCAATGCTGTTCTTCAAACACCTGAAATGTTATCATTAGCCACTGCATTGTGTGTGTCACATTAATGCTATGAAACGCAGGTTTCATAGCATTTGCTCAGACTTAAGGGACCAGGCACAACACCTTTGCTCAGCTCCCTTGCATGTGCGGAGGGGCCAAAGCCAGGCTGCTTCTCCCCACTGCGCTGGCAGCCACCAGCTGTGGTCTGTCCACCTGCAAAGCAGGTAACCTTGTGGGAACCTGGCTGGTTTGCAAGGCTGAGCACCCTTTTTTAGAGGAGCAGTGCGGGAATGAATCCCTTGGGCACTGGGTAATTCCTGGTGTCAACGTGGCATGAACAGGGGAAACAAATATTTAGGAGGTAAGGTTTTTCCTTTCTTTTCCAGTTGAAAACACAGCACTGCATTGTAGGTCCTGTCACCACTAAATGCTCGGCAAAAGGATTTGGATCCGAGCGTAAGGCAGGAGCTGGTGTTGAGTGCGTGCAAAAGGGCCAAGGACGTGTGTCTTGAGTTCTGCTGTCATCCTGGTCTCTCCTGCTGCAGTTTGTTCGTCTCTTTTTCCTTTTGATGCTGCTGTCAAAATCCATAGGTATAATAAGGAGAGAAGTGCACCAGCAATATAAGTACTACAAAAATACCTCGAACTGAAAAAAGAAGAGGGAATGGTGGGTTTTTTGGAACAATATTAATTTCTGGAGTTTTTGCTGCTGAGATGTCTCAGTTGGAGGAGGAGGCAGCTGTTATGTGCCTCCACCGTCAGCTTGCTCTCTTCAGTGCCAACTTCTATCTTGGTTTTGGCATCTCTAATCCCTCCTGCTTTCTGTGGTTGTATCTTTTCTCTGTCCTCATGAAAACCACGCAGTCCAACTTGTCAAACAGAAAAGTGTTATCCCTGCATCTTTTTACCAGCCCTGCCAGTCCTGTCTGACTCAGCCGCTTCCTCCTCAGTAACCTGACCGTGCCAGCTTTAGCCTGGCCAGGTTTCCCCCATATACCCTGCCCCGCTGCTTCCCATCCTGGCCATCTCCAGGGACCGAGCATCTCATGAGAGTAGGACTTGGGGAAATGCACAGTGGCATTAAAACACTAGTCAGATAGCCACTTCCCCCACCCTCAGTGCATTTCTCACCTCTGGTGTAATAACAATAATCAAAAATATTATTGGATTTTTATTTTTACTTTTAGGGGTTTTTTTAAAGGCTTATTGCAAGGTTACAGTGTGTGGGCTGGGGTTGCTTTTCCTTGCAAAACAAAGGCAGAACTGCTTGAGCACTCTGGCTGATACTGTGGGATGCTCTCTGGAAGGGATTTAGAGGGCAGACCTTGGTATTTTGACCCAAGGCTATTGGAGATTGCAGGGACTTGGGGTCAGGTCAGGGTGCTGGCAGCGAGCGCTGTTGAGTGCATTGGTGCCACAGGTGTTTCAGGGCCACCATAGGGGAGGGAGGTGACCTCAAGGCAGGTGGTTGGTGGGGCAGCGAGTGACCTGCGTTAGACAAAAGCTGAGTTTGGTGTTTATCCCCTTCTTGCAAAGCAGTGCTTGGACACAAGGCAGCACCAGGTCTTTGGGGGCTGAGTTAAATGCAGGTTTGATGTAAAAAAAAAGGCAAAACAACAAAACATGATAATTGTTGGAGGTGCCTAAAAAAGGCTGGCAACGTGAACTCATATCTGGCTGGGGACAGGGGTATAATTTTGTCACAGGTCAAGAGGAAAATACGTCCCACAGTATCTGTGGCAGGGGTCGGGTAGAAAAGAAGAGGGAAAACATCTGCCAAAGGGGAGGATGTGTGTGAGAGTGAGCAGCTTGATGGTGCCCATTTCGAGGCCAAGGGGCTGTGGGGAGAGCAGCGGGGCTGGGGTGGCACCAGGGCCTCCCTGCATGGAGCACAGGAGAAAGGAGAGAAAAGGTGCTCGCCGCACTCAGCACCTGCATGGCCCATGCACAGTCCTCCCAGGGCAGACATACAGGTCCACTGGCTGGTAATGATGGGGGTGAAAGGCAGGAGATTTTGGAGGATGCAATTCAGCAGGCACTCACAACAGCAGACTGACGTGTCTGGTTTCACAAGACACTCTGTTGAGGCACGGTGGGGTCACAGCACCAGGGCATGCTTTCTGGATGGTGTTGTCTGCGGATAATACATCCCAGACAAATTCAGATAATCTGCAGTTTACAGAGCCCTGGCTCAATCCTGACCCTGCTCAAAGTTTCCTTAAGTCACTTATTTTGCAGTGCTAGTGTCTCCTTGAACCCCTGTAAACCTGCAGCCCTTGCCATATCCCCTGGGCTGTGCCCCCACCTCTGGGAATTTGGGGTCCTGTACCAAGGGTCTGTTGCAGGCGACTGGTTTGCCAGGGCTTTACAGCAGGGCAGACTGGGAGCTGTTTGCCGCTGAAGGTGAACTGTGTTTCACGGGCTTCCTCTGCCGTGGAGGCTCCCCGGAATGGGGCTCTGCTGTCTGAAAGCCTCTTTCTTCTACCCAGAGCAGCCAAAAACACCTCTTTCCCCCCGGAGAGGACATGCAAACACTCCTCACAGAGCATCGTTTACGCTCCCCCCAGCAATGAAACACCCATAGGCACCCTCCTCCTGACACCCTCACCCCATGGCCATGCACGTCATCTGCAGCTTGGCTGTGGGGAGAGCCCAGCTTGCAGAGCAGAGATGCACAGCCTGCTTCAAAGCAACCTATTGGTACTTGTGGTGTGTTTTTATTAGCAGAGCAGGGGTGTTGCTGGCACGGAGGATTTAGTTATGTCCAAATACAGGCAAGGAAGTCACCTTCCTTCCGCCCAGACTGGGACGGAGGGAAAAGCCAGGCTGAAATATTCAATATTCTGCCCCAGACTGGGGTGTGCTGGTCCTGTCCTAACCCGTGCAGGCAGAGAGGTGCGGTTGGACTATTTCAGGGCATGCGTGTGTGCACACGTGGAGGTTTGCAAACTGCTTCTCGTGTTACCTGAGAGCAAGTAGGGGTGACCTGTGCTGCTGGCTTATTGCATTGTTTGGAGTAAATAATCCATTCTGCACCAAGAAACACTGGGGTATATGTGGTGCATGTGTATGTACTCATATATATGATTGCATGTACATGCCCATGTGCACATGTTCTTGACCATGTTTTCCAGAGTTTTCATCCCCCGGCCAGCAGCTGGAAGAAGTGCTGGGGCTGGGATCATCCCTGCGCACCTCCATTTAATGTTTCCTTCCTCCCTTCCGTAAGTGTGTGTAGGGGTATGAAAATAGCCATGTCCTCTCCTTCTAGCAAGGTGTTTTGTGCTCCTGCCCTGAGGTCCCAAGTGCACCCTGTAGGAGTATGCCATCCCCAGGATGGGGTCTGGCGCTTGGCGTGGGCAACGCCGTAGTTGTTTGTGTGTGTCACGGCGGGAAGTGTGTGAATGGAATAAATTTAGCAGTCAAAACACGGGGCCAGCACAGTCAGTCATTAACTGACAGCCCATCTCGTCATCCTGCAACCACAAGGAGCTTTTTTAGGGCCGGCGTCCCAGTGGAGGCCAGAGGAAGCGTGGGAGGCCAGTTCCCGGTGACACCTCCGCGCACGGCAGTGCTGCCCGCCGGTGCCATTGGCTGCCCCCTGCCCGGGGCCGGCACTAGCCAGCAGTTAAATGCCCGTGCCACCACGCCAGGGCACACAGCCCGGGGCATCCCAGCACAGGCAGCCAGCTTGCCCCATCCTGACCACCAGAGGAGACACCAGCTTGCACCACGCCTCAAGGTAAAGGTTTTAGTTTCTTTGGGTTGCTTTGGCATTGCCTGGAGTGAAAATGGCAACATCTGGGGATGGGGCTAGAAAGCAGGAGACACGTGTAAGCTGGGATGTAGGTGTTGCTTCGTAAGGGAAGAAATCAGGACCATGGGTCTTTGCTCCAGCATGTTTTGGGTGCAGGGTGATGTGCAGTTAGCGTGCCCTGTGGGGATGCAGTGCTGGACTGCTTAAGGGGCTTGGAAAATGAGAGCAGAGCTGGAAGAAAGCCCACCGCTGCTTTACCGGCCTGTGCAGGCAGCAGTGCCACTGGGATGCCAGACCAACCCGCTGGGGATGTAACTCTGCAGGGTTATCTTACCAGGGTGCTCTCCTTTGGGCAGGAGGTTTTATGGGGTGGGGACCACACTGGGTGGGAGGTGCAGCTCTGCAGCCCACGGTCTCATGGTGCTGCCCATCTGTGGTGTTGGCTGCCATCATGGCCACTGAGCTTGGCTGGGTGGCAGGTGGCATTACCATGGGAACAGGGAATTTGGAGGAGCTTTCCCACTCTTTAGTGACGCTTAGACAAAAAATTTGCAAGAACGTGGTCAGGTATTTCAAATCCCAAACTAAAGTGAGGTTCCTGCACAGGAACACAGGCTTGTTTGATGACATGCTAGGCTGAGCAACACATACATGGAAGGCAAGGCTGTATCAGTTGGAAGGACCTTGTGGGACCAAGTTATAGACAGGGGCACATGCAAATACTTTGTTCCTTGTTGCAGCCACAGGGACCACAACTGACATGAGGGCTGTGTTCCCGGTGCTGCTCCTCTGGGCCGTCGCCTGCCCCTATCCCGTAAGTACCCACTGAACAGGTACTCAAACCCCAAACCCCAGCAGTTTTGCCCAGCCAAGGCGGACCGATCACTGATCAGATGTCTCCTGGATGTGTTTAGGTGCCCGACCACGAGTCTGCCCACCCCCACCACAGTGCCCAGCAGGAGGTAAGCTGGGGGGTGCCCCAGTCCCGCAGGTGGCAGCCGCCCATGGAAGGAAGTCTGGGATGGGGACCCATCCCTGGGCAGGCATCCTTGGACCCGGCACCTGAGGAAAGAGCTGCCACTTCTGCGGGTCTTTGAACTTTGCCTGTCTACTCAGGCTTTCAAGCTGTATTGGTTTAATCTCATTTTGCCTTGCCTTCCTGTGCATGTTCCCAATTCACCTGATGCATTCTGCTGTGTTGGTCCTGAAAAAGCAATTTCTGTATTCTGAACCATCACAGTTTGGGCTTTTCTGGGTTGCCTTTTTGTTGATGGCTACTTCTTTTTGCATCAGCAGAATTGACTGAAGGGCCAAGGTGTGAGCAATTAAAAAGACTTGAGCATTTGCATGGCTTAGGAGCAATATATCACCCTGCAGCAGTAGCAGTGAACTTGCGGTGGTGTTTAATAAACCAAGGCACTGTGTCATGTTTTGCCTCCAGGACACAGGAAATGAAGATTACATCAGCAAGCTGGGCAACCTCCTGGGTGGTGGAGATGGCAGATTTCCTCCTGCCAGTGTGGAGAGGGGGGAAAATGCCCTTGCCAGGGACCCAGTGGGTCAGAACGCCATGGGCAAGGAGCTGAGTGAGCACGGTGGCCAAGACAAGGGAGGAAGAGTTGGGGAAGCTCAGCACCCGAATTGGGTGAACCACAAGGACAAGAGTACCCAGGATGGGAACAGCCTTGGTTTCCTGGTGAGTAAGTGGAGAGGAGTGTTTTACTTTGCCAGGAAAGTGCACTTAGCCCCAGATCTGGTGTCAGTCAGAGTAGCGCTTGGCCTGATAGCACCTGTGAACCTGCCATTGCATTTGTCTCCATTTGTCACCTCCATAGGAGGAAGATGCACATGATGCTCATGATGGTGACAACAGAGAGAACCATGGCACTGGAATCAATGGGCTTCCCTCCCATGCTGGCGGGCTCCTGGACGAGGAGGACGACAGTGGGGATGACACCTTCAACCAGCATGGGGAAGAAGAGGGAGGTGAAGGTCCTACTTATGTGGCTGGTGCTGATGGGGCAGGCGAACACAGCCTTGATGTTGGCCGTGGGGATGCCAGGGCTGGTGGAGGGCACGGCGACAGCAGCAGCAGTAGCAGCAGTGAGAGCGTCGGGGCAGACCACTGGCAGCACAGGAACTACCTTGGCAGCCGGTATGAGCAGACCTACAGGTGGGGAGGGGGTAGCAGCAGTAGCCAGGAGGAGGAGGAGAGCTACAACTTTGAGGATGAAGCCATGCAGGGCGATGATCCCTCTGTCTTCGACAGTCCAGGCAGCAGCTACAAGGGGCGCCGTGCTGGCCCTCGTGCCCCAGCAAGCAGCCGAGAGAATGGCTGGGGGGCTGGCTCCCACCACTGGGAAGAGGGTGACAGTAGGTCCCCAGAGGTGGAGGACACTGACTCAGGAGAAGACAGCCCATCCACAGAGGATGTCAGTCAGTCGGAAGAGTCTATCGCCAGCAAGTCAGAGGAAAACAGCGCCAGCCACTCTAGGGAGGATGGGGATGGTGAGGACAGCCCCTCCAGGGAGGGAGAGGGCAGTGAGTCCAGGAAGGGCACTGTTGACCAGTCAGATGAAGAGCTGGGGGAGTCCCCAGAAGATATGTCCCATGAGGTGGTGAGCACATCGAGTGAGCGCAGCAGCACCTGGTCTCGGGAAGGGCAGGAGGACCGGGAGTCTGCTGAGGACAGGAGTGCTCCATCTGTGCCTGACAGTGAGTCTGGTGAAGACGAGGGCGACCAGAGCAAGTCCAGGGAAGATGTTGATGACCAGAGCCAGTCCATAGAGGACACTGTGGAGGAGTCAAAGGAGGACGAGAATGACTCCGACCCTGATGGGGATGTGCCAAGCACATCAGCCGAGAGCCAGAGCGCATCCCCAGAGGATGGTGGCAGCCAAGAGGACAGTGTAGATGAGGACAGCAGATCCACAGAGAGCAACAACAGCGAGTCCCTGGAAGACGACGATAATGAGGAGAGCCAATCCCAGGAGGATGCCACCCGCGAGTCCAGCAGCCGTGGGGACAACAGCTCGCTGCAGAGCCTGGAGAGAGAGAGCCGCAAACGGCGTCTGGGCGCCTACCGCAAGAAGCCTGCTGCCGACTACGATGACAACGATTGCCAGGATGGGTACTGATGTGTGCCCCACAGCCTTGTCAGTGCTGGGGGGCATGGAGGGAGGAGGGGTTTAATTTATTTGCTATGTAGCCTGGTTGACTTCTTCCTGAGAAGGTGCTGTGGATAAAATGGAGGCAGGTGCGCCAAGGCACACTACACAGGGCATGAAGTGGGAGGTGATGGCAGACACAGGGAAAAATGCCAAACTGCAGTGAGAAAAGGCATTTCCCGTACCAAAACAGAGAGCAGCGGAGAGCTGCAAGAGCCAGCAGGGTGATGCTGCCCACTGGCCTCAAGGGCACTGTGTCGGCTCGGCACCATGGGCGCTGCGCCTGGGCATGGTGGGCAGAAAGGTCCCTGTGTTCATCCCTTGTATTTACCTACCACTGCCCAAAAATTATCTGCCCAGACTCCAATGGGAGCTTTCCGTTAGCTCCACATCCTGCACATAAGGAGGAAAAGCTACAGCTGGTGTGCACACGCTGTGCGTGGGCTCAGCGGTGCGTGAAGTACCACTTCATATGGGATGTATGTAATATTTTGTAAGAAATGTACAGAAAGCATTATGTTGTATCCTTTTTGCACTTGTATTTCAAAGCTGAAATGTACCCTGTTGATTTCTTTAATTACCATTAAAACCATCAAACTCCACAGTAGGTTTTTCTTTCCCAGGGGCAGTTCAGTGCTGTGCTTTGGGGTTGGACCAGAGCAGTCGGGGAGCAAAGGGCAGGCTGTTTGCATGGGGAGCTGCGGCATGGTGAGAGGGAAAGTAGAGGCCGAGAGGTGTTCCTACCCCCCTATTTCCAGGCACCCCAAAGGCCACCCCTAGGTGACCCAAAAGTGGGGTGGAAAAGCTGGCTAATGACCCCAATGAGCTGGGCCTGGAGCTTTGCTATATTATAGCCATCACCTGCTGCAGTGAGCAAGGGTTGTTCTGCTCTTCCTGAAGCTCTGGGAAGGAGATACCTCAGGACACAGGGGCTTTCCTGGCCTGCTGTTTCTGGGTGCCTGTGGTGGCCCTTGGCAGCAGATCCCCTGCAGCAGAGATGCAGGTGAGCAGGGGTTGTCATGGGCTGTTAGATCATAGGTGAAGCCTCTTTTACGAAGTGTACCTTTTATTATTTTTCTCCTAGCAGCAAGCAAGAAAACAATGCATTATTTGTTTAAAATCCCATCCAGGCCCTTCTTACTTGCTCACATGTGTGTGACAAGCTGTACAGCATGGGTATTGATGCTGGCAGAGGAAGCTGTGAGCTGTTGTGTAGCTGCACAGTTTTACAGCATGGAGTTGAGGCTTTGCAGGGGACAGTCTCCAAGGGGTTGGTGTGAGTAGGTGCATGCCTTTCATCTGTCTTGGGTCAATGGTGTCATTGCTGGGCATTGCAATACTGAATTCAAGAATCACTAAAGAAATGATTTTTACTTTTTTACTGCTTATAGTGAAACTGCACTTAATTTGTAGACTCTTTCCATCGCTACAAAAACCGGGGGCGGAACAGCTCCCGGTTTTTGTGGAATTTATGTTTTAATTTCCATCCTGCTTAGGCTTTTTCCACTTCTGTATGAGATCATCTCTGAAAAGTGCAGCTTCTGCACTCTGCTGCCCTGGGAATGAGCCTCTTTCCTGACCCTGCCTCCTCTGCCCCACTGGTCTCCACTTTGCAGTGGATACTTCAGTTGTGAGGTTGTGACTTGTCTCTTGTTTCTTGCACTCCTTGCATTAGCTTGGGGGATGCTGTGGCGGTGGTGATGCCTGTCAGGGTCACAGGTACCAAAATGCTAGTGCACAGCCCCATCACTGGGGTGAAAGACAGCAAGCATGGGTTTGGCTATAGCCCAGAGGTGCAAAAAGGGCTGGGCGACGGCTGTCACTTTGGTTTGAAATTGTAGTAAGGACGTGTTTGCTGGCCGCTCGGAGCGGCAGCTCAGGGTCGTGCGCTGCTGTGAACCCTCCCGTCTCCAGCAAGCGGTGCTGGTGCTCAGGCAGCAGGGACATTTCGGTGACAGCTCCATTCACGGGGCCAGGTCGCATTCCCAGGCCCATCAGGGATGGTATTTGAGTGGGGACAACTGGTGGGGATAGGGACCAGGAGGCTTTTTTTCAGGTCCCTCCAGGAAAGCAAGGGGTGCTCTGCAGCTTTGTGGTGAGCCCAGCCCATGAGCAGGATGGCTGAGTGTTGTGGTTTGAGAAAACCCATAGCAATCTACTGTCGTTTAGACAATTATTCTTTCACCTGATGCCCCCTCCCCGTCCAGGAAGGGGAATAGGTTGAGCCCCCATGTAAATCG
>VXAK01021026.1:0-48089 GCA_013399435.1 Arenaria interpres
GCCCAAAACCTTGCGGAAGGCCGACTGTCCCACTACCACGCAGGCCCCGTCTTCAGACCATCACCAGAAGCAGCCCCAGCACTGACCTGAGGCACACCACTACTAGCCGCTGCCCCGTGGGGTCTATTTGTCCTGCTGAGCACAAGGTAGTGGACCTTCCACCATGTAGTCCCCTTTTCCTGTACACACATCACCCAGCTGCATGCCCTGGGAGGCTGCGTCATGGGCCTTCCTAAAGTCAGAGTAAATGGCAGCGGCTGCTCTGCCTTGTCCTGCTACAACAGTGACCTCCTCAAAGCAAGGCTCATGTTGGTTCCGGCAAAACTTGTCCTTGGTGAAGCTGTGCTGGGTATTCACTGATGTCACCTTGTCCTTCACCCAAGTCCGAAGTGATAGGACGGGAGGAAATGGCCTCAAATTGCACCAGGGAGGTTCAGACTGGATATTAGGAAAAATTCTTACTCTGAAAGGCCTATTAAATATTGGAATGGGCTGCGGAGGGATTTCGTTGAGGCACCATCCCTGGAGGTATTTAAAAGTCAGGTTGACATAGTGCTTAGTGAGATGGTTTATTGATGGTTTTTATCAGTGGGGTTGATGGCTGGACTAGATGATCTTAAAGGTCCCTTCCAACCTAGACAATTCTATGATTCTATGATTCCTTCGGCTTTACACAACAATTCCCTGCCAACTCATAACTGTTCTACACTCCTAATGTGGAAAACTTTTAAGGTATTTTTTTCTTTCTGAAAATTAAGCTTTTTGTTCTTGTGCTCTTGCAGATTACTTTTAAAAAAGTAAAATACACAGTTGACAAAATAAGACACACAAGATGTACCACCTACCAGCTTGGGTCTTTTCTGGATATGGGTCCAGGTGTACAATAGGCAGAGTTTTTTGTTTGAATTCTCTCGCAAATGAAGATGTCCTACCTGTGTGCACAAATTAGCCACTGGTTCATGGACCAGCCACCAGATAAGGTATAACTGTGACTAACTTATAGTCACTCTAACTGCATACCAGGTTGGTGGAAAGCAGAAAGCCCTCCATCCTGCTTTTTTTTTTTTTTTTTTTCAGTAAAAGAGTTCTGTCGCCCTGACAAATCCAGGGGAACAGCTGTGAGGCACCACACACTCAGCAGGTATATAATGGATTTTTATAACTTTGCGGGGACGTCCATGGGGAAGGTTATAAAACTGCATTGCAAACATGTTTCACCATCCTATGATATCTTTAAAAGAAGTAATTTATAGTTGTAAGCTAGAGAATGGATAAGCACATAAAATTTAATTAAATGCGTACTCTAACTTTTTTCAATGTGTATCCCCCTTTTCATCTAAATAAAACCTTTTAAAAAAATAGCAAACAATTACATGTAGAAAATATGTACTGCTGCTAAACCCTTTGCAAGTGTTCTTAAATGCAAACTGCAAATACATGTTTTTAAGAGATGCTGATAGGGGGTTTGGAAAATGCCCCACGGATCATTCTAAAATTTAGACAAATTTCCATCACAATGTCATGATAAAATGCTTCAGATAATGTATTGAAGCAAGACATAAGAATAGAGCAGTTCATCTAGGCAGCAACCAGTTATGAATAATTTTAATAAATATGCAAAGACTACATTCTGCCACATAAAACAGCTAGTCAGTTGTAAACCCGCAATACATTTTTAGTCTATAGTATGTGTATATCTAGAATTAAATAATTATTATCCCCATGAATATAATAATTTGGATTCTGCAATATCTGCATTGTGCATCAACTCCTCCCAAGATTCATTTTGATCATCTCTGTATTTTACGTATTAATATTACTTTTACCAATTTATTTTTAACACCATTCGTATTTTTATTTTGTGGCAACAGAATTCCACACTGCAATGCCCATTGTTTTCTAAATCTATCCATCTTCCTAGAAAAGAATAAAATGGAACTGTGTTAATGGATGCATCTACTGAACAATACGTAATGTCAGCACTAAACTAAACATATACAGGAATATGGGAGAGTATTTATGGATAGATCTGTGCGTAGAGACACATACACCACCAACTTATAAACTCTCAACTTGTTAGAAGTCCACCTAACTAGCACGATTTGATGGACCCATGTGTAAAACTCTTTCTGAATCATCTCTCCCAGTTATACCAAAAGTATCACACTGGAGACCACCTTCGATGCGTGAGGTCAGGCACAGTAAGTATCCAAATACACCGAGCAGAATTCATCCTCACTAGCTCCTAACATAAAGGTACAGGAGATAACCTCATGAAAAAGAAAACATCATGTATCCCTCAAGTTCTCCATGCCACTGATTAGAGCAGCTCTTAACCCTTTCCATCAGTGGTAGCTCCTATGAAAGGGGCTACAGGATCTTGGACGCAAGAGCAGGACCCCATTTCACTGAATTTCACTGAATTTTTTTAGAGTTGGAAGAGACCATAGAGATCATCTAGGCCAACTCCCCTGCTAAAGCAGGATTGCCTAGAGTGTGTTAGAGCATATTACTCAGGACGGCATCCAAGCGGGTCTTGAAGATCTCCAAAGAACCGGACTCCACAACCTCCCTGGGCAGCCTGTCCCAGGGCTCTGTCACCCTCACTGTGAAGAAGTTTTTTCTCATATTTGAGTGGAACCTCTTATGTTCTATTTGAAGTCTGTGTGCTGGAGAAAGGGTAGATCTTTATGCTTTTGTTCTATCTATGTCACTTAAGAAACTTCTGGTCAAGTTATGGAAAATCAAGGCCTGGGATTTTACACCGGGAATGAAGTGAACAGAATTCCCAGGGAATGGAGCAAACAGAACCTGTGTGCTCTAACGCCAGTTTGCTATTGACTGGCTGAATTCTTACCAGCCATCTGAACTTCAGATTCTGGGCAGTAAAATGGATATACGTTCTTGTTTACATGCATTCGGTACCCTGGTATGACCTTTAGGAGTTTACGGCCCCTAAGCTAAAGCTACCTTGTGTTGAGATGCTCAAGAAGTCACTGTATAAAAGTCGCTAAAGCTGTACATTAAATCTGGAACAAACACAGGACTAGGATTCTAACTTACACCTTGTCAGCTCCCTGATATCCCTCCAACCTATAGAAAGACTTGGATGTCAAACTCCCACCTCACTATTCATCCAACGGACGCTTTCAAACTTACTCTGGGAGCACTCTGAAATACACATGTATTTCCAGCAGACCTTCTGAGCCACTGTCCAAATGACAGCCTTTAATCCACAGTATTTAACAGCTCTATTAACTTTTATATACTCCAACACAAAGCTACCCTAAACCTGGACCAATCCATACTCCAATCTGCCTTAAAATCAAGACCAGCAAAGTCCTTTGTATTCTGAATGCAAATGCTACCGAGCAACATCCACATAAAAGGTACACATAGAGACAGTTACTTATTTTGACATGTTAATGACAAATATACCATTTTTACCGTAGAACTTTCATGGCTCAAAAATAAAAAGAAGATTAAAATCTTCTCTTGAAGTAAGATTACCCAGGTGAACTGCAGGTAGGCTGGTAAAGAGAGTTAAAGAAAATGTGCAGCTACAGTCAGATGTTAACATTGACTACTGGATGTTATCATTAATTTTAAAACCACCACGCCTTTATAGCAGTATCTGTAAGAGAAATAAGAACACTATATCTAGTTCTCTCACACCTTAGACACACCACTAAGTGAGCAACCCACAGCAACCATTTCCAGCCACAAGTCACTTGAATTGGAATCAGACCAGGGAGATAAACTTTTAAGAGCTACAAGACACCTGTGTTTTTGTAAGCCACTCATCCCACAGACAGCCCTATTTCCAGTCATATTTAGGAGTACAGACACAGAAAAAGACAATGCTGACATTAAATACGTTCCTCCTGCAAAGGCACACATCGGGTGGAAGAGGGAATGCCCAGGGAAATTCTGTGTGTCATTCTCAGTTCTGCACTGTTCGGTAGCCATCCAGAAACATCCTTTCTGATTATTAACACTGAATAAATTCAATCTCTCTTCAGTTACTTTTTTATTAGGCAAAACATATGAAAGCTAGCTGCAAGAACTCCACTAATAAGACTTGCATATTTTCAGCATCACCAGATGCACATGAAATACACAGTCTGTCAGGGCTTTTTCCTCCCCACATTTTCAGCACGTAGACGAATCCAGACTTTACCTGTAAGTTCTTAAAAGCATTTGCGTTCCTTTCATAGGAGGTTTGCTTCACTTGGTGCACGAAGTAAAAAATTGTCCTGGTTTGGGATAGAACAAAATCAATTTTCCTTTCAGTAATTTTCCTTTTCAGTTAACTCTCTTCTAACCGACTGAACTGTTTGAAATTAAGTGTATACTTTTCAGACAGTGTCTGCTTCTAGCAGTGATATGGTCTGATGTTTATAGGTAATGCCAAGGAATGGTAATGCAGAGAGGCTCCTGCTTATGCTTATTGCTAGAACAACCAAGGTCAGCTAACTTTGTTATTTGCCCCGTTGGAGAGTCAGAAGCAGAAAAGCGTAGGAGAAGTGGAAAAGGTCAGACCTGCGGGCAGTAGCGGACAGGAGAGGTGACCCAAACCTGACCAACAGGGTGTTCTATCCTATCTGCCCCATGCTCAGTATAAAGCTGAGGGATCAATGGCATCAAACCACTGCTTCTTCAATGACTGGCATCTGAGGAGGACTCTGTCTGCCCATCTGCCTTTGATCGCAATCTGTGTGCTCCTGAATCCAGAGGTGCAATCCAGTTCCCGTCCGTTGTGGAGTCCACTCCCAGTGCTGGCTGGTGACATAATCATCATCCTGGGAGCTCGATACTGGGTTTGTATACGTTTGTATATATTTCATTATTTTCTTGTTAATGTTATTATCTTTTCTTTTTATTGTTAATACTTCATTATAGCTGTTCTACGTTTTTTCCAACCCATAAGTTTCTCTCCCTTATTCTCTCTCTCTTCCCCTTTCTGGGAAGGGAGAGGGGTTAACAGAGAGCATCTGTCATTCATTTAGTGGCCAGCCCAGCCTAAACTTTCACAAAAATGCACATAAATACCCAGGTTCTCTCCTCCTAGTGCCTTTGGATGTGCAGCCGAGGGGCTGATGTAACCAGCCCATGCAACGTCATCTTACCCCAGCTGGGCCACCTCTTCCATGGCTGGGCATCTGCCCTCCTGGCTAGTGCTGGCAATCAGGCACTGAAGTCGAGGTAATTCAGACTAAAACTGCCAAAATAAGAGATGAGTTTCCAGCTGTATCACCTCCCCAAACTGTCATGCTACATGGTCACATGAGAGCCATTGTTGGCCTGGGCACACAGGCGGGAACACAGCCAGGGAAGGAGACACAGGGCTTCAGCAGCAAAATGCCCGTGGAGTGGCGGCCAAGGGCCCAGCTTCCATCTCCAGGCCTCCAGAGCATGACTCACTTTTTTGGAGAACTGTCTTGGCACCTAATGTGCCTCCTTGACTATACGGACTCTTCCATCCCTCTCTCAACTGCTTAACATGCCTACTGAGATGAAGCCAGGCTCCAAAAAAACAATGCATTCACTCCCCAAACACACATCCTCCTCTGAGGACAGGGCTACCTGCTGGCACGTGGATTCTCCCGCTGACACATTCACACCAGGGAGGCAACAGCAGTTATCAGGGGAAGGTGAAGCCACCAGCCACACTCCCCATGCTGTCACCAAGTATGTTCTACCACACACCTGTGGCTACGTGCCCTTGCAGTCAAATGGGCCAGCCCATTGCTCCTGCACAGACTGGAGAGGAGATTCAAACAATGCCCATGTGAAAGGCAAGAGCGTTTGGGGAAGATGAGCATTTTGCTTTAATGAAAAGGTAGATTTGGGAAATATCCAGCTCTGGATTTACTCTGTTAGAATGACAGCCACCAGAACCCTGACAGGAAAATTCTTAAAATCCCAAACAAGAAACATGTAATCTTTTCACAAAGTCGAAAGATTACTGTATCAAATAAGACACTAGAGGTTTAACTGGAACGAACATTAGAGCTCCTTATATAACTGGATCAGAGACTGAAGCATATTGGGGCTACGCTGGTACTACTCGCAATGCACTTCCATCCCACTCTATTCCCGAAGCGCACGCCATCTATTGCAATTAACTATAGAAGCTTCAGATTTTAATTAAAAGTCGTATTATGTTTTACATAGAAGTCGGATGCTTTGCCAGAATGGAGCTAATGTGAAATACACACACACACACACATATATATATATATATGTTTTATATATATAAAAAAACCCAAAAAACGGAGGAATAAAGGTCTAACACAAAAGAAAGCAATTGTATCGCGGTGATGATTATTTTAATGAAAGTGCAAACAAAACCTCTGACTCTAGCAGTAAATGGAATACACAAGTGTCAAAACCATGTAGTCTTGAATGATCATTTACATGCCACTTTGTTCACCCTATTAAGATGCTAGTTGTTTCTTTGATTTATCTGATAATAAATTTTTGATGACTAGTGAGTCTCATAAAAATTGCTCTAGTGCTGACTACATTGATTAATAAGCCCAAAGAATCGAAACTGTCAGAAATTCATGTGCAAAAGTAAATTACTGCCAAACATACATTAGATATTCCATAAAATATAGAATAAAAAAGGTTGATTTGGTAATTTTATCTTGCATCAATTTGCTTGATATAATTTATATTCAGGATCATCACTGTCAGTCCTTGCATACCTTTCATTTTTTTAAAGTCAACATTAGAGTAAATCTAAGTTTGGGACAGCCAAGAAATGAGCAGGAGACAGAATATCAAATGCAATAATCAAAACTAACATTCAGAAATTAGTTTGGAAATTATATCCATTTAAAGGTGACAAAAACTGTCTGCCCAGAGTTGCAGTTTTTGTAAGTAAAATTCACTTGTGCTTTAGGAGTCAAAACTGGCATACATATATCCATGCCGAAATCCCATTCTTCCAAATATCTATGGGGCCTTTGCATGTAGCAGGTTCTTCCAATGCACCTGAACTAACATCTTTGAAGTGTCCTGGACTCTGTAATCCCACTCTCTTTCCTTGGAAAACTCCCTAAACTTCTAACTTGAAGGAAGTCCGACAAAACTAGACATTGGAGCAGGCCAGAGGTAGGGATTGAGGATACCTATGAATAGGGATCAAATATTCTCCTCTTCCTTTCAAGGGGAACCATACTTACAGCACTGGGTTTAGGATTTGCTCCATTTACTTCTGCATATATTTACCATCATGTGACAGCATTTTGTTGCAAGATACATGATTGTAGGACAGGAAACCTATCTGATTATAAATTTATTAAGTGGACTTCATGGATAATACTTCAGGGAATCACTGTTCTCCATTCAGTGAAATAAATGCCGCTTTTTACATCTAGCACTGGAGCCAGCTTCTTAAAACATACGGCAGAACTAATATTCTTGCATTTATTATTATTGCTTTGGGGAAGCTGGAACAATTGGAATGGTCAGTATCCCAATTAATTCTATTTACTGTTAGGCTCCTGCATACTTTAGACTATAATTTCTTTCCCTGGTTTCCCAAGGAAGTGTAATGAAGAGGAAAAACTACAGGATTTTTTTTTTCTGGGATATTTTATACTGACTAATTTTCAGAAAAACAGAGTTTTGATGTTAAATTATTAATGGGGTTGGGTACAGAGTAGAAAAAAGCCATTGCAAAGCTCTAGTCAAAAGGACTTGCTTAAACAGGGCTTAAATCTGACTATCCCCCGCTTTAACATTTCCTGTTTGGATGGAGGAAAGCATTGAAATGCAGGACCGAGAAATCCTGTGTCATACACAGTAGAAGCTCCTGATTTTCAGGTTATGCTTTTCAAGAAAAAGTTAATTTTAGTAGTGGGAATTTAAGATGAAATCTGATCATAACCATTTTCAACACCGTGCCTTAGGTATAAGGGGCGGTAAAAATGCATATAAACCCGATGGCGGTCATACCTGCTAAAATAAAATCATGGCTTTTAAAAAAGTTTATCAGAGCTTGCACTACAAGTGGCTCCAGCAAATTACACCTGTATCATTCCCATGTCAGCCTTCCACTGGATAAACAGTTGAAAAAGGCAATCATAATATTAGGGACACTACTCTATCTGATAGTCCTCACCAGGAGGCTAAAAAAATTGCTAAAGATCACAGAAAATGCTCAAATAATGCAAGACTGAAACAAGAAACTGGAGTTCAATAAAAGCCAGCATGCAATAAAACAGATACGACTGTACAGAGAATAGAAACTGCAGACAGTTCTGCTTGATTATAAAAGCGCCACTTTTTAATTTATTTCTCAAATAAAACCAGCAAATGTGTGCAGTAACTCTTCTTGCTCAGTTATAAAGAACCAATCTGAAGAAGAAAACAAGAAAGCAAGTCAACTGAACTTTGAAGATTGCAAAGGGTTAACAGCCTTACTGCTACTTACTGTTAGTTACGCAAGTTTACCAGAAAACCCTTATTGCTACCAACATGTTTTCCACATTAGTTCTCAACTAGTATTGTTTTATCTGCTGTTTCCTGTTTATTCTTCTCCCTGATGAAGTCTTGAGGATTTTCTTTAAAATGCTCTATTCTTTTTGCTACCTACTGTAAAGTCCAAATTCTGTTCTCTGCAACGTCCTCACCAAAAAAAAAAAAGGATTATTTAAGGCACCTTCAGAGAACATCGATCAAGTTTCTTAATTGCATGCATTCTGTACACGCTGCCTTTAGTTAGCAACAACAGTGCCCAGAAACATTGAGAAAAACCCTCAAATCCATTGGAGATGAGAAGCTGGACCCACCATGCCCACAGCAGCTAGAGCAGCACAGCAACCACACTACTGGATACGAGGCCTTAAAATTATGGCAGTCCCAGTAAAGTCTACAATCAGGCAACAGATCATCATCTTTGTATACCAGGCATAATGCATTAAAAGCCATTAAGGCTCATACGGAGATATTGCTCCAGAACGCATTTTCCCAGAAATTATCCAGATGCAGCCAGAGGCCTGTAAGAGAAAATGAATCTGCTACTTTCCCTGGCAGCTTGCCCTAATAAGCATCCTTTTACAAGGTTGTACATTGCTTTCTTTTATTAATTTGTCTGACTTTCACCCTCAAATAATTTTCAGGTGTACCTAAACATATCTTTAACATGCCTTTAAAACTACTGACACGATAACCGAATTCAGTATCAGCCTCAGCTAAAGTTGAAAGAATTAACTTCCTATTCTTGTACTCACTAACTCAAGGCTTCTTTTAGGTCTTTTGGATATAGCATTGAACTGTGAAATGACAGGGCACTTCACTTATGTCTCTTAAAACATTTTTCAGAGCCAATTGATTTCTGAAAAATAGTATTCACTCCATTTTTACCTCCTCCTGTAACCACAACCACAATGCACAGTATGTCCTACATACCTTATTCACAGATAAGCAACTCTTCTTTAGCTGCTTTAATATACACTATGCACAGGCACAGTCCATGAACTGATCAAGGACAGCCCTTTTCACTGTTGTCTTTCATCAGCTTCCAGGTCATCTACAATTTTTAGTCAGAAACGACTGTATATTTGCTTCCAAATACCTGAAAACACTGAACAGTTCCCAGTCAGATCTCTGTGGAGCTCACCAGAAATGTCCTTATTGGTAATTATCTCCCAAGGCTACCAGACCATTGTTAATTCCTCAGTGTTTTATTGAAATTATACAGTGCTCATTTTCTAACGAGAATAGTGAGCAGCTGTACAAGCTAAATGTTTCACAAAATTCTATGTAGTTAAAGAGTTGCCTTGACCAACCAAATTTATAATCTCTCTTTAGGAAATAGTTCTCAATCATCACATTCATGTCTTAATTGTAAGAATTATATTCATACTGCAGTCATATTCTTTAAATTGTCTGTAGTAGAATCCCATGTCTCTCCTTCACTATGAAACCCAAAATTGATGTCACAGCAAACTATGTCGTAACAAGCCCATAACAAGTCATAACAAGTTTGTTCTATTCACCTACCTTGATGTTGGAAGGATACTAGCACTTCTACCACTTTTTGGCATTTCCCTGACACCACAATTTAATTAAGACTGAACTTTGGCAAGTCTCCTACACCTTTTGAGTGCATGTCCACAGGCCTGGAGGTTCAAAACCATTTCTCACAATGAAATGCTGGTCAGGCTTCTACCTAGGGGACGGAGAAATAACTCATCTTCCTAAAATATCATCCTGCTTGTGCTGAACACAGAAGAGAAGCATAACAGAACACGACTTTCCTTCATTCACCATTACTAACAGTCTGACTATCGTAGCTCACAAAAGAGTCCATTTAATTTCTAGAGTTACTATAATCAGACAACCACAACCATTCTCTCCAATGACGAAGAACCTAACAAGACAGATCCCGCTTTGCATCGTCCCTTTTGCCCACTGCGCATACTTTACTGAATCCCACCTACCATTTTTCCTGCTCAGGGTGCCACATGCCTGCAGCTGCACATCTCACACTTTGCTTGCTTCGACCCCAACCTACCCTCTAGGGCCAGGTCCTCAATTCTGTTTCTTACCAGTTTCTTTCACACATCCCTACCTATTTCTCATTTTGAATTTTACTATAATTACCACTGATTTTTAACTTGGCTACTGATCTTGCCTCGCCTTATAGTTAGATGCAACTTTGTTTTGTTTCCTTACGCAAATCCCGTATCCGTCTCTGTTTCCTTGCCTTTGAAACTTCATCAAGTCCTCAGCTTCTGCGCTTTCCTCACCTCTTTATTCCAATTCTGCTTCTAATGCAGCCATGGACATCTGCCCCAGTGACTTAAGACCTGGGTTATCATCCTTGACATGGTAAATGGGTTACTACATAATATTCTAAACTTTGTACGAAAGTTCACATCAAAGGGAATGATAATATCAGTAGTTAGACCAGTATTTATATGTGCAGCATCTATATCTGTCAGATACATCAGTGATGGCTTTGTTTTTATTACATATCCATCTTAGAAATATATATAAACACAAATATAAAGAGATACTGTTTTTCTTGTTTATCTTTCAACATGGTTCCAGTTTGCTCTTCTTTAGGGAAGAGTTACAGATTTGCATGTAAATGTTGTCTAAAGATGTCAGGACTCTGAGTCATCTATTGTCTCTGTTGGAAATAATGTACTAATATATTTATCAATTTTTAAAATACAGCCAATAAATACAACATTTGGTTGGAATACGGATCAGTATTTTCATATAAAATATAGAGTACCATGCCTTTGATATAACAGAACCAAACGTAAATGACATTTTTATATTTCCCCACATCACGTTGATGAAAGACTTTTATTGGTTAATTAAAATGTTTTACTGGTACGTGATCGAAATGTGTGAACCACAATTGGTAACACTTGTTTATTTCTTAGCTATGATGGATCTCGTTTCCTGCCATCCCTCGAGGGAAGTTTAATTTGCCACGAGTTCATCTTCACAGGAGATGCAGCATCTCAGAGAATCTCACCTCAGGTAGATCATTGAGGTCATCTCTTTTCCACTATCTTTACTTAGTCTTTGAAACCACCCTAAAATACACAGGGTCACAGCTACCACCTGCACAGATGACGCATCCATGTCAGGGGCCAAATGGTAAAGATGCCAGGACAAAAAGTCACTGAAATATAGACATGAACTCCAGCAATGGACTGTTGGACACCTGACACTATCTTATTTCTTGTCCAGGGCCCAGGAGAACCACACTGCGCAAATGAGAAGGGAAAAGAAGTACTTACTAAAAGTTCATCCTATGAGCACATGCACAAGACCAATCCCTCTAGGAACAATGAGAATACCTGTTCTAGAAGCATAAGTATTTGTAGAGTAGAACCTAGGAGAAAACTAATTCATGAAGCCTTCTATTTCAGAAAATACAGAAGAATACTAGTGACAAAAGAAAAGAAAAAAAAAAAAAGAAGGAAAATAGCATTTCTTATGGCCTATTTCTCTTAGCAAGGTAGGGTAGAACCACAGCATGCCATTTCTTTAAATCTTCATTGACCTCTGCATGTCATACAAACAGCTGAGGCATCTAACCATACTCCTTTGAGTCAAATCTACATCAGATGTTTAAAGCAATTGGTCTGTGTTCCTCCTTATGGTCTTTTTTTTTTCCCCCAGAAAGCCCAGAACACACACATTCTACTCTCACCATTAGAAATTACTACTGGGATCATACGGTGCTCAATTTGGTTCTTTTTGGTATTATTACAAGATTAGATAATGACTGGATAATACAAGAAGTTATTTAATTTTACTTCGAGACTGCCAAAGAGAAGCATTCTCTCTATGTATCTCATCTCTTCAATCTAAGTGAAGAAAGGAATATTATGAAGATTTTTATAACCCCAAACGGATTTTTCCTACTATATTTCCTAATATATAATAACAAGTAATTATTAGGTTACTAAAAATTTTTATTCATTTTAAACTATAGCACAAAAGTGCCACATGTTTATTTAAACAAGTTATTAAACACAGGAATAGGCAAAATAATCTTTTGCACTGTTTATATTGACAGACAACAGACCTTCGTCTCCCTTAGCCTAGTGCCACCTGCACTGTGCAGTTCTCTTAATACATGGCGGGGACACACACATCCGAATTTTTCACTCAAAAATCAGGAGACATGAATACAGGAGCACAAAGGTCTGCCTGCATCACAGACATGCCATCCCCTGCCACAAGCAATCACGTTATATATATTCTCCTGCTCAAATTGATCAGTGCTCACTTTGAAACAAACAAGATTTTGGCCTTCATTTCTTCTGTCAGAAGGCTATTTCTATCAGAAGGTTATTACCTTTCTCCCTTAATAATTAGGGCCCTTCCTTCAAAAACACACCTGACCAGTTTATTTAGATTTGTTCTTATGTCCACTATTTTTTTATGCTTTAAATGAAGTGCCTTCCTCCCCCTCTCTATCCCTATGACACCGATGATCTGTTACAAGTCTTTCCCTTGCTGAATAAACTGAATACCCTTTAAATCTCCTCTTGGCTCTTCATTCCCTTTATCATCCTATTATCCTTCCTCATTTTGCCTGTTCCTGCCTGAATTCATTTTTCATGAACATGACGAACAGAACTGCGCATTATTTCCTTTTCTGTACTGGAAAATTCCCACTCTCTTAATCCAGGTCTGGAGACTGTGCTTCTCTTCCTCTTCCCCTCGCTGCAGCATATCACACTGGTGGCTCACAGAAAACCTGTAACTCATACACCCAAGCCATAGGGTGCCTCCATCTCAACTACTGGCAATTCCCACCTTCCCAGCATGCTTCCCAACCACCAACACATGGGTTTTTCATTTGTTTGACCTCTTCTCCACGCCAGGATATGTGGCTTTGTTGATCATCTTTATGTCTTGGACAGCACCAATCACGCAACTGAAATGAGCTTAACAACCGTGGAGTAAGACCAGGAGTTATTTCAAGATACTATTTGTCTTCGAGTGCATTATTCTGAGCATCTTGCCAGTCTCCTCTAGTTGTAAAAAAGAAATACTGAAATACTCTTCATTAATCTAACTCAGAAGAAGAATCTCTTACTTCATGACCTGTGTCTGCTGCCCTGGAAGCAGCTGCAACATAATAGTGGGGGTCCAGCACAGCAATTCATTCTCAAGAAGAAAGCTGGGGAGATTTTCTCTAAGTAGAGGACTGAATCAAGAGTGGAGCTTTTCAGACTGTCACTGCCAATAAAATGAGGTTTTCACAGAGCAGGACAGGGAAAACCTACGTTCCAATGCTGCCAAGCGATATATGCCCAGCATAGCACTTACCAAACCATTGCCTCTGCTAAGAGTTAATGTGTCAGTCTTTAAAATGGTTTGCTCTTCTACCACCTTTCCTGATGGAAATATGAAAAGTGCAACTTTCTTTCACAAAACGCCTTGTCGAGGCTCTTGACTCCAAATTGACTGTCTCATGGGGAACACCTGCTTTCTAGAAACTTAACAAATGGTAACTGTTCTATCGTAATTCTGCCTCACTGGAATAAGGAGGTCAAGCAGGGAGACAGCAATCACTAAATAAAGTGTCAGAAGGTGATGGGGGGGTCCAATGGCAGCTTAAAAATGCTAGATGTCTGAATGCTATTCTAAGCACTCAGGATCTAGCAAATTATTTTATTTTAGCTGAGATTATACTATCAGGTGATGATGACTGCAATAGACTCTACTGTGATAAAAGCAAAATCACTACCCTTTCTGTTGCAAGAACAAACAGGCAAAGAGCAAGTGACACATGAAAATTGATCAAGAGGCACGTGATTAATGCCAGAAATGTACCCAAAGAGCAGCTTTCTGGATTAACTTTGCTGTAAATGTCAGCAACCTAACCCACCCACTGGTACCAATTGCACGTCTCAGCTTTACCTCACCTTAATCAAATCACTAATTGTCTTGCACTGATCCTGGTGAGCATCACAGGATTTCTGTTCTTCACAGGAGCTTAATTCAGTGTTTTCTTTCAAACATTCGTGTCTGTCTGCACTTGTCTAAGTACATCGTAGCCACTAAATCATACAATCCGTCATCTCTTTGTCAGTACCCCAGACAGAGAAGATCCTCTGAGAATATGCTTACAACATAAAGGTCGCTTTGAAAGTTGACTAAAGGCATGAATAAAAAATAAAACATGTAGTTAAGCCCTTTGAGAAGATGAGGTTGCCATTACCCTTTACTGTTTGAGCAAGTTCTTCAACTGCTTTTCAACACTATCGTGACACCACATGGGGAGTTTAATGGCACCTTCTGAGTACATATGGAATCAAAGCCAAAATTCAGCTTACTAACTTAACTTTCAGAAAGTGAGTACGGCAGTCAGAGATAAAGAATCATTATACACTTGGCAAACTGACCTATTTCCAAATGATGCTGTCACAGGGTGATGCGTGCAGCGGGCGTATTTTAGGCAACAAAAGCTAGCAAAGTGCCAAGAGCTGCTGGATTTCATGTTAAGAATTAAGAGCCCCTCCACACACATTTTCTGCCGCAATATATGGCCCATCTTTTTGTCAGCACAAGTCTTCCTTGAAAAATGAGGGTTGAAACAAATCACCTGGCATCATTTCTTATGAAAGGTGAGGAAATTAAAGGAAATGAAAGAAGCCACAAAGTAAGAAGAGCTGTTCTGAGGGTCCTGCTGGCTAACACACTTCTGAAGTGAAGTGCAATTCCAGTTTTATACTTGCTGCTCCAGTACCATATAAAACGAGAGTGAAAATGTAAAAGTATGTGAGACAAATGACATTTTATCTTTAGACATAATCATCCCTCATGGGTGTCATCCTTACTTGCCAATTAATCACTAGAGCATGAATATCTTAACACAAGGCTAAAAATGGAGTGTAATTTTTCACTAAATATGCTTGAAACAGCCAGTACATTCCACAAAGGAAAGAAGACGTTTGTGATCTATTTGGTAGTTGCTTCACAAGTTCAACCTCACAGAATCCGAATGGAAATCTCCAGTTGCAGCAGGCAGTTATGGCTTCTGCCAGCCATCCGTAGAAACCTCCAGGTTCAGTAATGTGGCTGCAAGCGCGCACATTGCCAAGACTTAGCCAGTTACCACTTTCTGGCTAAGTTAACAACTGAGCAAATATGGTGTTCTAGTCATTGCAAACACAAAATAAAATGTATTAGCACAAACCACTTAGCGAAACATAACTTGCTAAGCCCCCGAAACTTGGCACTTGTGATTGTATGAGCATACCCTCTCTGTCATAGCTAGTATAGACAATGTTAGACTTGTAAACAACGTAAAATCAATATTTCCAATCAGCCAGCAAAAGCAATGGGCATAGGGAGACAATTACCATCTCTAGAGCTCAAAATCCATCTGCCATATAGATGCGTAGCTCCTGGTTTTTGAAAGTACCTGAAAGTAAACTTACTGATCTGATTGTCAGCTGCTAACGTACGTGAGCTGTTCCCTCTTCTCAGTGTTGCAAGTGAGGTTATCTAAACACCATTCTATCCAATCATCCATGTAGCTGTACCACTTTGTCTCAAAGTAAAAGTTAAGCTGTCTGGGTTCTATCAAATGTTGTAAGCTAATTTTAAAATTTTTCTTTTGGCTGAATGATCAAAAAAAACCTCAAAAAACCCAAACCCCAAAAGCTCAATTTTGCTTAGTTAGATAGTTGCAGAGAAATAGATAGATGCAGAGAAATCTGCTACATCCACATCTCAACCTTGTGATTTGCTGAATGAGGAAAAAAGACACAGTAACTAGACATAGGCTCTGAAAGAAAAAGGAAGTTGAGGAAGGTGTACAGTTGTTAGCAGGAAAATATCAACATTTCATCAAAAAAGGGTTTTCATTTCTTTTGTGTTCACAGCTTATTTGCTTTTGTGCACAATAAAGCTATCAGACCAGTCACCTAGATTATGCCATTGATTATGAGTTTTAACACCTAAAATCAAATGCAAACAGAAAAAAGTCTGTAGCATGTGGCATCCAAGTAATTCTCAGATCACATATTTAAAGGAATCTGAAAATAAACAAGACAATCTTTTTTCAGCAGTAAAATCCACAAACTCTCTTTATAGCATGTGAAATGAGTTCAATCGAGAATCAAGAGAAGTTGCTACTGGGATTCTAACAAAATTATACAGATATTTTTAATTTATGGTTTAAATATAAAATGGTTAGATGCTAAAAATAGAAAAAAACCCAACATCCAATTATTAACATCTGCATGTATTTGGTTTTCATCACTAATCTTTGACATTTTAACTGAAAAAGCTTCTAAGATCAAAACAGAAGCCTTGAACGAGCCATGGAAAGATTCTTTGATTTTATTTTTTTCCCCTATTAACAGGTAGTCTATTTTTGCTTACACTGTCAACTCCACAGGCTTCAAATATTTACTGTGGACAAAATCAGAATCAGCCCATTAGCCAACAAGAGACTGTTACACCTCAGCAAAGAACAAGACAGCAAACATAATATGGCTAATTTAAAACAAAGCAATAGTTGAGGAAAGTGATGAATTAAACTTTGTTGTCCTCATGATGCCCAGAACTGTCCCTGTCAGAACTGTGTGACGGTCCCTAATCTAGATTGCTCAGCAAACAGAAGTATAAAATTGGCAATAATATAAAATTTACAAAACATTGTCAAGAAGCCTAGATGCAGCTACACAATGGACTGTGGGGAAGGGATGGTCTAAGGAGATAGAGAGCTGTTTCCCTACACCATGTCTATAGTACAGAATACTATTAGAAGGGTGTTGCAGCCTACTTAAATCTATGAATAAATCTATCCTGAGAACACATATTATAGCATAAATATCAGGACACCTCTGAGACACAATTTTTGTAACCGCTCTCCCATCTGTGATCCGTTCCACTTAAATTCTGTAAATGAAGAATAAAAGCTGTTGCTGGATTGTTTAGTTTCATATGGAAATTTACATCTCAGCTACTTAATTGGAATCCCAAAACCTTCACTTGTGAATACTCGCCTTTGGTAATTGAGTTTAGACAGCTACCATATAAAAACTGTCAGAAATGCTTCTGAATTATTAAAATATATTTTTTAAATAAAGGGGAAATGCAAAAACTGATTTTCCAACCTAGAGGTTGTACTGTGTGTCGTACTACCTACTGGTTCTAGGAAGAAGCATCAAGGTCATTGTCAGACATGTAATAATTAATCCCCATCTGAAGTTTTACTGTGGACTGGTAACATGGAAATGTCTACTGAAAAGAAATATTTCAATTCAGTGGATGATTAAAGACATTATTCCGTTAACAAATGCTTTGCATTTGTACACAGAATTTTGAATTAACATGGAGAATTCCCAGGATGAGGTTTATTCTTTTCTCCTTACACTGTTGAAGAAAGCACTAGTATCTGTATTTGAATTACCAGGGTTGTAGACTTTTGTAAACCAGTCCAGATCAAAACACGTTTAAATTCTGGACATCTCTTTCAAAGCATAACAACATGCATCCAAAAACATTAACGAATAACTATTTTAATCTATAAAACCTTACTGTACATACTTAAAATTTGTACTTCTGAAAGGCTTGTAATGTATGCTCTTCTACATCTCTCATGTTACTTCATAGCTCCTTGAAATGAACAACAAATGCAAGACAGTATCAGTCTTTGCACTTTCCTAACATGTCTGAATCACATTTTTTACCTTCTTGTTAGCAAAATTCCATAACATAAATGCACAGGTTTGCATATTTTCCCTGAACACCAAGCTACAGCATGGAAAGAAGGGTGTAGCTGATAAGACTTTGCCAAATGCACTACAGGGGAAAAAAAACCAAACAGCTAGAGTATGTAAGTGACATGTAATACTTACTACTTATATGTTTCTGAACGAATGTATTCAAAAACATGAGATACTCCCAGCTGGAACTGGTCAGCAATAGGGGTAACCCAAGGATTGTTCTCTGCTTTGAAGACTTGCTTTTGGCCAGTCAAATCCAAATTACCTGAAAGGGATTAAGCAAAGCAACATATGAAAAAAATCTGAAATATGAAAAATTTGAAAGAAGTATCTTGCTGTGAATATAAAACTTTTCATTCATTTCAGAGAGTAGAACCATAATAAAAGCAAGTATTTCAGTCTTAGCAGAGAGGAACAGGAGGACATAGTAGTTCACGGAATCACGGAATTGTCAGAGTTGGAAGGGACCTTCTGGAGACCATCCAGTCCAACTCCCCTGCCAAAGCAGGGCTGCCCAGAGCACATCACTCAGGAGCATCCAGGCGGGGCTTGAAGATCTCCAGAGAAGGGGACTCCACACCCTCCCTGGGCAGCCTGTCCCAGGGCTCTGCCACCCTCACCCCAAAGAAGTTCTGCCTCAGATTGGAGTGGAACTTCCCATGTTCCAGCTTGTGCCCATTGCCCCTCGTCCTGTCACTGGGAACCACTGAAAAGAGTCCAGCTCCATCCTCCTTCAACCCACCCTTTAGATACTTGGAGGCATTCATAAGGTCTCCCCTCAGCCTTCTCTTCTCCAGGCTAAAGAGTCCCAGCTCTCTCACCATGATGGATGCAGTTCCACCCTATTCACTTCAGTGCTGCTACAGGGTGCACAGCAGGATTGAACTCAGCCCACTGCAGATAACATTTATCCATCAAGTTAGTTTCAAGCATGGCTTAACAGTGCATAGGTGTTGGACCCTCCCCACCACAGCTCGCAGGAATGGAAGGAGAATGACATTGTGGCAGGAGTTTGCTCTGCTGAGGCTTAGCGTTGTAAAGCATTTCTCCATCACTGCTTCAAGCACAACGCCAACAAGCGATGCACAACAGGCTTTTTACCTTCCCAGTGCCCAAAACGTTGTTTGTTTGTATTGAAATCCTACCACCGATCTGTGGTTAGAGTTCTCTATACTGAGAAAAACAAACAAAAACATAATTCTTGCAACATGCCAGTTTTACCTACTTTGTTGACGGGAAGACTTAAGAAACCCATTAGAGGTGTGCTTGGGTTTGGGTTTTTTTTGTTTGTTTGTTCATTTTGTAAATGTTTACCACTCAAAAACAAAACAGTACATGCTCTACTGAAACTCTTTGTGATTATGGATACAACAGGTTGAATTCCAGGAAAGTCTAGCCATTGAAATATTTTCTTGTGTTCATTAAATTAAAAAATCTGTGCTACCATTAGGGCATAGTGCTCAAGATTGTTGATTTGTGTCTGTTTGTAGTTGGTTTTTTTTTTTTTGGTTTGTTTTTTTTTTGTGGTTGGACTCGATGACCTCAAAGGTCCTTTCCAACCCTGAAGATTCTGTGATTTTAGAATTTTTTCCCTGAATTTTATGAGGAAGAGAGGCCTACCCTCCTCCCATAAATCAGAAGCAATAAACAAATAAAATAAAAAATAATCTTTAATCACAGGAAACAAAACCAAAAAAAAAAAAAATTTACAAGGTTTTGAAGACTGAGCGAGCCGAGCTGTCAGAAAAAAATCTGTAGTCAACCTGACGTGCTAGCATTTCAAACTGAAAGGCACTGGCGCAAGTAGCATGAACACACAGGCGTGCTATGGGGGCTGCTGCAGGCCCGGTGCCCGTTCTGCACTACAGCTAATCCTCGCCCCGTTTCTCTCCGTAAAAAGGGTTAACACAATGGGTGTAAAGACAGACCATTACACCGTGCGAAAGGATGTCATGCATGTCATATCAGTCTATCAAGGAGTTACCGTTACCTCAGCGAGCTCATCTGTCAGCTCCCTGAGGCCCGCTCTGCAATATCACCAGGCAGGGCCTGCCTGTCGCCCCGCTGTCAGTCAGGCGGCAACCGTCCCCCCGCCTCACGCTCCACTGCGCCTCGTTAGCAGCCTCGCGCCCCTCTCCTTTATTAAGGGACTTCGGCAGCCCTGTTCTAACAAGGATCAGGAAGCAGGATTAAGTACTATGACAAAGAGGACCTAATAAGCTAGAAGCCAGTGTGTCTAAATCCACGCCGGCTCACGCTGCTCGCTATTCACTTTTCCGGCACGAGCCACCGGGGAAGGCAGCCAGCGCAGTGATTAGCCCCAGCCCTCTGACCGGCGCCGCTATGAAGATCATGCATCACTCAAGGGTTTGCTTTGCAATTGCAAATTGGATTTTCCATTTTACTACCTGCAAAAAAAAAAAAAAAAAAAAAGCCCCATGCATTTGCTCTCCAAAACTACCAAGGCTGTAATTACGGTTCTGCAAGTACTACGTCAAGATAACGTGACCAATCCGTGTACAACTAATAAATATAGTTACTGGGGAGGCAAGCTCGGCCCCATTGTGGGTCAAACTGCTTAGAGGATTAAGTCTCACATCCCCAAAATCTCAATAGCCAGAGTCTCAGCTGAATCCTCAGGCCGTCCCGCGCTGCAACACAGATTTACCGCCCAGGGAACGCTGCCATATGTTTCCATCCTTGCAGCATAGTGTGCTCACTGCCATTCCAAATACCACATGGCCCATTTAAATGTAATTGTAATAAATACTATTCTACTAAAGCCAAAGAAATCTTGCAGCAAGGAAAGGGCTGCTCAAGCAAAAAGAACTGTAGGTCCCTATGCCAGAGAAATCACTTCATTTTTCTCCGCGTTTTCTGTTTTTCCCCAAAACTCACTGGGGCAGATACAGATATTAGTTTTTACCTTCAGAGGGAAGAGGCAGGCAGATGCCCTAAGGGTAAAATTAATCTAATTACAGAGGAAATTGGGGCATTCGGAAGGCTGTCATCTGCACTGAAATCCATCCCCTTCCTGCCTGGGACACCCCTCAGGTAGCCCTGCCGGCAGCAGCTTGCCTGGCAGCCTGGCCCACCAGCCACCTACAGCTGGAGCCAGACGTCAGCTGCCACCTCACAGCCCAGGCTTTTAACTGTAGGATTTAATCAAGTGTTGTAGTGCAAAAAGGAACACCCCGTCTGTCCTCGTGGCAAGCGTCGGGCCGAGAGCGGGTGCTCCTCTGCAGAGGAGTAAAGGAGGGCGGCCGCGCAGAGAGGAGGAAGGATGGGGCACCTGGCACTTTAAACTCCTCTCAGTTCGATACCAAAATTCCCACCTGGAAATGAAGGACAGAAGTGGGCAGAGAACCAAGCAGGCTAAGAAGTCACACAGAGCCTGCTCCAGCTCATCAGCACTAGGGAGGAAACAAAGACTAACACTCCTGCCACAACGCGAGTCACTTGAGAACAAAGAAGCCGTATAATTAAAACTGAGACAGGATGGAAACGGTCACTCCTGCAATCATCGCGCGTTGCTTGGGACCATATCCTGCTGCCCCTTCTGTGCTTACAGCTACAACGTTCCTGAATCAAGGGCTTACGTTCTGCTCCGGCTGCAGGACATGGAGGAGTCCTGAGCACGAGGCCAAAGTCTCAGGAACACCTCAGGAACGGTACAAACACACGGGAGCCCTGCATGAACCCTTCTGCCCCACCGCACCAAGACAAACCCAGCAGCGTGGAAGAGATCACAAAACCTGCCTGAAGCAATGGCTCTGGCACCAGGCTCACTGCAGGAGCGCTGTGTGACTGGACACCTCACAGAAGTGCCCCTGTCCCCCCACACCCTCAACAGTTTCCTTGCCTACGAGTTTTTTTTATGCCAGTGCTGTACTAAGAAATTCTGTCATTCCATCCCTGCGGCACTAGAGCCATGGGCCAGGGAAAAAGCCATGGCAGATGCGCCTTCGTGCATATTGTCTAACAGCAGCATCAGCAGAACACTATCCCCAGGCCTTCAGGAAATTTATATACTGTTCTGCTACACAGATCACATCAAATCCCTCGGATATTTTTAGTAAGCAAAATACAAAATTGCCTCTAGTAAAAATCCAGTAGCGAAGATTCAATCACAAAATATATTAGGGTTGGAGATTGCTAGTTTGTTCTTTCCATGCACATCAGCCTATTAAAAAATATTTGTTTATCGTCTCTCTAAAACATGGCACAACTAGTAGAGTAAAATTGTATTTCTTCATATCAGACTTAAAGTTCTTGTTATTTTGCCATACGGAAAGAGACCAACTCCACTGAAATGTATTACAGTCCCAAACCTCTGGTAAGCGAAAAGGAAAAGGCTATTCTTAAGACTAGTCAGCACAGCTCCTTTCCTAGATCACAGAAACGGTTTTCAAATTATTTTTGAGTGCTTCTAAAATTATTCTTATAAATAAAAAAATGAAAAATTATATATCCTAGACCCCAGGTCTAACATGCTTAAAGAACCTTCTAATTTCTAAGCCTGAAGAATGCTTCTTTTAAGCAATCTTGAACAGACATAGATTCCCAAGTAGGAAAAATGAGAAGTGGACATGTGCTGCTACGAGTGAGCACACACTGAAAAGAGAACAGAGGCTGGAAAAGAGAAGAGCAGAGATAAAAGTCTAAGAGCTCACTGCTGTGGATGACCTGCACAGAACGACCAAAAGCCTTCGAAAAGGAGCCAGCTGCATAGTCTTAGAAATACCTGATATTGGCATTTTTTTTCCTCTGTCTCAGCACTCATTGTATCTAAAGATGGTCCTGAATCATGAAGTTGGATTGGATCGCTGTGACTGAACTCCTGTGTTTAACCCACCTTAAAAACAGATTGCTCCTATGCTCAAGTAGTAAGCTGTGCAGACCCGGAAACAGTCTGCTCCCAAATATCTTGTTAGCTGCCACCTGGAAGCTACAGTGAATAGATCTACACCAAAACAAAACCTTGAAAATTCAAGGACAAAATATAAGTAAGCATACTTGTAATTTTAATGTATTTTAACTTATGCCATCCATTGACTAAAAAACCATTTATCACTGTTTAAATTCAGAGCTCCCACAACCATGGGGGGACAGAAAGGACAGCCCATGTGACAGTGGGCACACCCCATCCTCAGTGAGGGTAAAGGGGAAAGGAAGCTACAGCTTCCTTGCACCTCCCTCAATAAATCTGTCCCTCGTTTGATCTAAAGCACGATAGTTAATGTTTCTTGTTATTTTCCTTCAGTGCTGCTGAAACAAAAAATGGTTTGTCTGAACATTCGTATTTTGCTCAACCGCCTGCAAAGGTCAGAAAAGAGCTCATAAAATAAAATAAAATGCTGCCTCCCACAGTTGTGATTGCAGAAACTGTCAGAGCCAGCGATAACGCTACCTATCACTTTGACCAAGGGTGTCTCCAGACTTCCCAGGCTCCTCCTGACCGTTAGATCTAGCCTGCAAGCTCCTCTTACATGCAACTACGAGCCCCTCACGCTCTTGTGATGTATGACACACAGAGTGTATAATATTTACCCAATGTATGTATATTTAAAGGTATAGAAAGTTATGACGAGTGTACACAGGCATTACTTCAATACAAACAAAAGAAAACAGAATGAACACAAACCTGACTTGTCCTTTCCACTTGAACGCCCCTTAGCAACACTTTAAATACTTCGAAAAATTAAAAGGTGAAATAAAGTAATTAAACAACTCTGACATTTGAGGAGTGAACATTGGCATTCAGCATAAGAAACATGAACCTAGCTGTGAAATGCCAGATCAACGCTTCTTTGTAATGGTTTAAATTCATCCCTAGTGGAGCTTCATTAAAATCAATGGAAATAATTTTTAGCCTGTTGTCATGGTTTAACCCCAGCCAGCAACTAAGCACCGCTCTATCCCTGCCAAAGCCAGCACACCTGTACATTGTTGGGTTTCCCATCCGCGTCCCATTGATCCCCGGACTCACCTTCCAGTCTACCCTCTACCGCGCTGACATCAGGGAGCGCCCTCAGGCTGCACCACAGCTCAAATCCCTTTGAGCGATTCCTCTTAAGACTGCAATTTCAATGTTCTTTCCCTTTACAACACAAAGGTCTTACTCTCCCACTGTCGTACGTAAGGACAGAGGAATGAAATTAGTTTTATTTCTTTATTTAGATATAAATACCCCTGGATCCTGTTTTATTAAAGGCTAAGTAAGGGCTCAATCTACTACACTAAATTTAAACTTAGGTTATATGTAAAAATATGTCTGTCCTGGCTTGTTTTAGATTTGCTTTACACTACAGGGCTTATAATTTTTATTACTTCTGTGGCATGTGCTTTGTCTCCATAGAGAGAGAAATTTGTTTAAGCATACGGGTGGAAGCAATACCATGACTACTATGTCATTAAAATGACAACAAAGCAATTAATTGCAAATGATGTCTTAAAATCTGTTAAGAAATTAAATTATATACTGATTTCTGTACCATAAAGTGTTATCAAAAGCAAATGCTTTACACCAACCTTAAGCACACGTAAGCTGTGCATTGCTAACTCGTATCATTCCTATAAACAAGTAAGATCATCTCTGCTTTGAAGACCTCTCTCACTTTTGAAGGATTAGTAACAGAAGAAAGTAAATTTTAACAACAGTCATAAAGGAGCAGTAAGACAACGGACAGCAGAGACTTCTTGTACGTAAGTGAAGTGTGACTCAATCTTTTTTGGAACCAACAGAAACATTCAGTGAGATAAACAAATCTACAGCTCCATAGCATATGTTGGAAATACACATTTGCTCATTGGTGAGTTTCTATGCACTAAAAGAAAACAACTAGTAAATCTAAACCTACACTGAAGCGCCTCCAAAAGATCAATCCTAGAAACACTTTTGCCCTCTGGCCCCTACATTCTTGCACTGGAGAAGGTCTAACAGTATCTTTTGGAGTCACCAGCACTTCAGAGAACTCCGAAACAGCATTTGTGGTGGTTTTACGTAACAGAGGAAAAGGTTCAAGTCTCAAATAAGAAGTCGGATTCAGCACATACAAATAAACCAAACATACTCCAGAGCACCCATCAGACAGAAGCAGGCTGGAAGTCTTTCTCTGGCTGCTTTCCTGACCAGGCAGACGGGAATGTCTGCAGTCTCACTGGTGAACGTTAGACAGCAAGCCCCAGGGTAAGAGAAGGCTGAACGAGCGATCTGAAAGCCAGACACTGAAGCCTAAGCTCCTCCTCAGTTTTACCATTATTTTCAAGGAGTTTTACAATTATTTACAGGAGTACAGACACCGTAACATCACACTTTACTCTAACAACTTCTTAGATGTAAATGAGAATTTCCAATAATGAGTTCAGAGATTAGAACCCAAGTTGAACGTTCATTTGAATGCACCTAACAGCACATCTCTGTGTCAGTTCAGTAACTGAGTTTAACAAAGTAATTTCAAACAGAAAAACATCTGGTCTGAAAAGCATGAGAAGATGGAGATTCTGCCAGCGGTGCCTTGTTCAAATGGTTCATCACTGTCAGAATGCATTCTTTATTTCAGTGCTGAAGTCCTCAAACACCACTGCTGCTTCTGCCCATCTGCGGGGCAGGAAGATGACCTGTGCTTTGCCCTCATGGAGTTAGCGAGGATCAGCAGCTAAGTCTCCTCTCACTCTTCAAGAGGTTAAAAAAAGACTCTGATTATTCTGTTTGACCCCAGAATAGATACTCCATTTCTTTCAACTGTCAGCAAAAGGACCACAGCTGAAATAAATAAAGTAAAAGCAGACCAACTTGAGCTCTTTACCCTCGACTTAAAGGTGAAGTGATACAGGGCAAACTGGTATTGCTTCAGCTACCACTGTTACAATCCTATGGGAAGAGGATTTTACTCTCCAACACTGCCCCAACTCAACTTTTCATTGAAGGGAGTTTAAAACAAAGTGAATTTAGTCCCGAGAAATTTATACGAAATTCCAGCATCATAGCAAAGGTCAGCCAGAATCATCGTACTGAAGGTGTAATGGGGAGTCTGGCACAAGGAGACTTTCACTCCAGAATGTGTCAGGACTGAAGATTAAGCCTGGGAAAGACAACAGACCAGATGAAATGCTGAACTTCTCCTTTCCTCCCTTAATACCACGTTTCAGGTATTAAGTACAGGCAGAATATAGACCTAACCTGACTGGGAAAACTCACGTTTCCATATTCAGGTGACAGGAGGAGTGGTTAACTCCCCGGGACAAAGGAAGAGCCCTGGCACTTTCTACCACCACTCCACACAACAAACCTGGCCATAGCAGGACAACTAGTAGAAAGAGTAAATAATATTACTGTTCACAGATGAAAGCCACAAACCAAGAACGTACTCAATTCAATACACGAAGCACTCCCAGCCAAACAACACTCTACTTCCACGTGACAAATCACGCTGTTTCAACAGCCAAACTCCACCACACACAGCCTTCAGGTACCAAGGCAACCAGCCTGGCTGATGCCATCATGTGGGTAGCTAAGCGGAATGGCAGAAGAAACAGCATTTTGACAAAAATCCAAGGAATTACTTCAATATGTTTCCTATACTCTTTCTAAAATTATTTCAAATTACTTACAACTCTATTATATTCATTTCTCCCACATTCCTAATGTAAGAGAGAGAGCATTTACCAGAAGACCTACAAGTATTGCTAAGTTTCACCAATTTCTGTCTTTGAAAGGCGACACGTGCTGGAAATACCATTTCCTTCACTGCTTCATGTAAGAAACATCCAGCGCTGACTGGGATCTCGGGGGGCAAACGGTCGGTCACTGCTAAGTGTTGTTCCCAGTGAAGAAACCCAAGAAACACACAACGCGGCAGACAGTTTTTGGAACAAAGGGAATTAATGTGATGTCAAAGAAGTTTAACATCAAAGACGTTTTAATGGCACAGGAAGTATTACAGGCTTAGAGGATCAGCATCCCAATTTATTTTGAAATATATTGCACATTTTTTCCAACCTCAGAAACTCCCCTGGGATTCTCAATTACACGGGAATTCAACAGAGCATTCTCTTTTTGAAGGGTCCCTATCAGGCCAAAATCTAGTTAATTTAAAAATATGAGTTCAAAAAGGATTCACTGTATTGCTTTTGTCTCGCACCTTTGAAAGTTCCATTCAAACAGAGGTTGCCAAGTACTCAGAAGAGCCAAACCACTTTTAAGCACTATGAAACACGAAAAATTAACAGAATTTAACAACAACTATAACATTTGCTCAGATTGGCTCTAATTACGGTACTCTTGCCTACCACAGCTCCGACAGAACAGATTAAATATTTGCCGACAGAAACATCATTATTATGCTGATGGTACTTATAATCAGAGTACAGTCAACATCAGGAAATCCTACACACACACTGTAGTCATCTGAGAAGTGACAGTAGGGCTTGCATATTTTAAAAACTAATCTGAATCTTGGGAAGTTTGGCAAGAACTACAGCAGTGGAAGGAAACGAATGCCCGTGGTATAAATCTAAAAGATGGGCTACAGAAAACATCTTTCTGTCTGTAATGAAACCGCAGAGTTGTCATCTCTTTGCATACACCTTAAATCCTACCAAGTACTCTGTGGAATCAGCCTGCTTTCTCACTACGTAGAAAGTGGTGGGTTTTGGTGTTGGGTTTTTTTTTTTCCCCTTTTTTACCTTAAAACAACCTTAAAATGCGAAACACAATTAGAATATTCCCCAATTTTCAGAGATGCTTTTCTTAACATAAATAATCTGTCTGTGACCTATCTTGTTATGCACATTGTTCTATTATTCCTTATTATTACTATTACTATTCCTAATTATTATTATTACTATTATTCCTAGTAACTGCTACATCAGTAGTCCTAGAAAACAAGCTATTTTGTTTATCCACTGGGAAGTTTAATAAAGCTCCTTACTTTCTTATACTTGCTTTAGGTCCAAAAGTAGAAACAGGTAATTTTTATTTTTTTTTTTAATTGCAAGATATCAATTAGTTGTTCCAGTGCTCAGCTGGTGTCCAGAGAGCCCCAGGAAGTTGAGGCTTCCAACAAGCACCACAGACCTGTATTTACAGGTGTGAGGGGCACTGTGTCGTGACACAGGTAGAGCGCAGCGATGGTTTATACCAAAATAAGAAAAGTTTGACGTTTACGTCAAGTATATTTAGAAAATAAAAATCTTTTGTGAAATAAGTGATTCCTACGTTTGACATGCCCGTTACAATTACCTAAGTAAACTCCTATTTCAAGTAATATTAACTTGAACAAATGAGCACAGCAACTACTTTGTGTAATACAATATTCATTCACAAATTCTAGAGTCTTTTCAAAATCCTAAATTCTAAAATGTCTTTCTGTGATGGGAGCACTGAGACTTCCAGCAGGATTCCTTGAACTTACTATTTAAAGCCAATCCTTTATCCACAGAAGATATTTAGTTGTTCAAAACTAAAAAATGATGAAAAAAATTATTTAGCCATTCCGACATACAGATTTAATTTACAAAATGTTTCAGCCTTCTTAGAAAGGAACGTGGCTACTTACCCCGTAAAGGGTTTTCTTTTTTAAAGAGCTTGAATTTTCCACTTTTCAAGTATGTACCTAATGTCACAGTTTTGATAGTGTCTCCCTTTACCTGAGGAAATTAGTTGATAAACTAGAACAGTATTGAATAGTGTACTTAAAAGTCATAGATGCCAACATTCAATTCTGGAGAAAAAGGATGGTAATCAAACATGCATCCTTAGAAATTGCTGTTCTTCCCACATGCATCAACACGAGCAAACTCCATGTACGTGTGTGCGCACCTGCGTGTTGGCGGCAGGGTAACGAGCACCATCAACATTCGAATCTGGTTTTAAAGATCTGCCATTTGTTTCCACATCATAAACACAAATCCACAGATAAGCTAGTTACATTCTCTGGGTGGCTGTTTACGTCTGGCTACAACTTTGTGAATATTCTGCACCTTATACTACTCACACTCCCAACTCTGCTAAGGAAGTCTTTTAAGTGGCACAGAGGGGTCCACCCAGATGACCATACAATGAACTTAAAACACCATCATTGATCTTACTAATTACATCTGTCGCGTTACGTGGTTCTTGTTTCTGCTCGGCTTTTCTTTCCTAACACCATTCCAATTGTTAAATGGTCAGAACACACAAAGTGACAGATTTAGTGCTTCCTTGGCAATTTATATAACTGACTGCAACTCTGTTGTTGCAGTGAATCATGATTTATTTGTCTTGCAATGCAGCACATAACCTTTTAAATGCTGAGGAAAAAAATGCCAGCGCCTCTTTAAAGTTTATATATGACTGCCCACCACCATTCCTCATGGACGAGGTTTTCAGAGACAAATGATAAAAACAAGCTGCAAATTCCACCCACCTACTCCCGGCCATTTCCTCCGCTCATCACTCACCCGTACTGTATTTACAGATAAGCGCCCTCACCCAGAGCACCACTGCACTCCTTCCTCCCGGGCAAGAATATTTTTCTTTAATTAGTGACAGGTATTCTCTGCTAAACACAGAGGAGGGTAATGCTGATCTCGCCGAGCCCTCTTACTGGTGTGTGCCACACTCAATCACCACAGGTGAAATTAAGAGCAGACTGAACGGTTTTATGTATCGACATCTCTCCATTCCACAACTGTGATCCCAATGCCTGCCTGTGGCCTTTTGTCTCACCTTACTCTTTTTATTTCTATTACCTTTAAAAAACAATTTAATGTACTCCTCCCCTTCTCCTCATTCAAATACACTGTTTTATTCTGGTGTGTATATTGTGCCCATCTCCCTGGTAAATGAACATCTAATGATTCATTGCTGTCCACCGGTGCCGAGCTAAGCCGAGAGCTTTCAGCACCTTTAATTATGAAAGTGATAATGAGAGAGGAAAGATTGTTTACTTTAAATGGAACAGCAGTACCTCCAATTAATGCAAATAGGACCTGCTCATTGAAAAGCTATTTATCCAACATGCACAGCACAAAGTGTTTGGATAGTTCTCCTTACACTATAATTCAATTTTAAAAATTTAGGAGGGGGAAGTCAGGGAGCAGATAAAATTGTTTTTCCCTCAGATGGTGACTATGGAATTAGCAGTCCACTCATCAGGTTGTAACACTGGCATACCACCTTTCCTTGGCAGACTTAAAACTGCCTGCAAAGGCGCCTGCTTCTCTAAATTGCCCTAGTTTGCAGGAGGAAAAGAGGGCTGCAGAGATAAGGCGACTTTTTCTAATCATTCAGCAGATTCAAGCTTGCCTGTGGCCTGCTCCTACCCCATTTCAAACAGGCCCTCCACAGCCCAGCCTGCCGCTCCAGTTCCTAAAATCCATTCCCTAAATGTTTGCCTAGGTGTTTAACAAGCAAGCAGCAACACTGCTTTGCACAGTAAATATGCTTGCAAGTTGCACAAGTTATAAATCTAGATTTCAGTGTAATCTTCTCTGGAAATATACCCCACAACCTAGGCTGTTTTAATTTTATATATATATATATATATATGTAAAAAATAATAGTCCTACAAATGACAGACTGCAATAGAAATTACGCCAACTGATCACGAATGAGAATCCTGGTAAGAACATAAAATGAAACATGGGTAAATCACCACATGAAGAGAAAAGTGTAATTTATGGAATAGCATTTGTGTAATAAAGAACGGAGGTGACAAGGACTTAAGCTGTGACAATGCACCTCATCCTTATCAGGTGCGGCAAAACTGCAAGCCCTTTTTCTACCAGATTGTGATACTGTTCTATAAAGCAAACAAATACTAACTAAAAGGAAAAATGCTTCCCTTGGCCATCCTGAGTTTTGCAGGTCAGTGCAAAATAAACAAATAATTTTGTTTCAAACATTTCCATTCCATTTGGACAATGATGGTAAAATCATCTAAAGCGAATTTGCTGTTATGTTTGTAAGGCAGCAGCATGTGTAGAACATTTAATTAGCCACAGAAGGTGGTTAGACTCAGTGCAGCATTTAACTTTCCACTTTCTGGAAAAAAACAAGGCTATAATTTAGGAAGCTACATAAAAGTGCGTTTACAGATACTGAAATGTTATTGCTGTTGAAAGAGACTTTCTAAATAAATATTACTTTGATATTTATACCTGTGTATACCTGTGTCAAGGAATAAACATCTAAAATTAAGCAAATGAGAGCAACTTTCATCTACCAGCGGTGAGAAATAAAAAAAAAAAAAAAAAGATAAATACTCAGCATGGTATAGTCCACTAGACTGATAAAGGCAGAAAACCCACGGTGGGTAAACAAGTAAAAGTTGAAAACAAACACCTTCCCCACCACACGGAAAAAAGCAGACACTTCGCTGTATGAAACAAAAAGCATACATCGCAGACTGTCACATTTATGCACACAGCTGCCAATGGGTTGGAGCAAGTTCTTATGCCAACAAATCAATTTGCTTTATCAGGCTAACTTCAGTCACTATCTTTCCGAGTTTTGGGAACTATTATTTGGAAGTAGTTACTAGTAGAAACAAAGAAGCTTCTCTATATAACAGTCCACAATGACAGGAAACAAGAAATAAACCCGTGTGTAACAGGTGTTTCTCCAGCAGCCACATTATTCCCAACGAAAAATATTTTATGACAATCTTTAAAGAGATCTGAAACCAAATTCCGGCTTGGGGGAAACACGCACAACTTCTGTTGAAGTTAATGCCTGGCATAAAATGGAATACTACAATACAAATTCAGCAAAATCAATACTTAAGTTTCAAATATAAACTCTACCTTATAGGTTGGAAGAAGCCACTTGTAATCATAATTAAATGGTCAATAACGCAAATTCAAAGTATATCAACCAACTCCACTGCTTTAAGTGAAAGAGCTGCCAACTCACTAAGAAGGTAGGCTACTTTAGTTGATCAAGCTTCCATTTTCACAGGAACCATCACAAAAAAGCCAGTTACACTACTGTCATTCTTGCTTAAAATAATTTTGGCTGATCCAAACAGCGTTCTCAAAACCCAGCCAGAGACAAGAATAGCTTCGCAGACCCAATATTTATGATGTGTTACATAAAGCAAGATGCTATATACAAATTGGCAGCCAGGTGTACTAACTAATCCACAAGGAAAATGTAACATGAAAAAAAGCTAATAAAACCAAACAAACATCATCTTCTGGCCTCCTGCATATCCAGTACGAAAGAAAAAAAGTGAGTGTTACTCTGGGGAAAGTAAACATTAGTGGCAAGGACGACTTAAGCGTGATCGTTTCCTAGAGTTTAACAACTGGTTTCGTTTCAGAGGAAACACAGTGCATCATTATCATCATTGTTCAAATAAATTGCCATCCATAATCTTACCTAGTTCTGGGGGCAGCACAGTGAGACGATTTCCCTGGATATGAAGTTCCTTAAGCTGAGTGAGCTCACCAATTTCTTTAGGCAGGGATATCAGGTCATTGTCTCTAAGACTCAGCTAAGAGTGAATAGAAAGTAGTCAGAACAATTTTTGGTGACCATAAAGCAGCCCAAAGCAGAACTCTACTCCCTCTGCCCCCACCTTTCTCCTAAATGCTCAATTCTTCCAATTTATTTACAAGTGTCTGCTGGTAAACAAGAAACTGTTCCAGGTGTAGTGGTCTATTCCTGCAAACATACCCTACTACTCCTCAAATTGACTAGATTCTATTCCTACAAGCATTGCAAAAGTGAATTGATTTTCCAAGAATTTAGATAAATTACTTACTATCTGCAACTTTGTGAGCTTCCCAATATCTGGCGGCAGGATTTCAAAATCGTTGTCACTTAGATAGAGTGCACGCAGGGTGGCTGCAAATTAAATAGCAATATATAAACAGGGTGGCATATAACCCAACCAGTTGAGGTCTAATCAATAAAAGGGAGTCAGGTTTGATTAATAACCCTGACTTGGTGAAAAGCCTTTGACACACCCAAGGCTCACAATAGTAACAAGCAGGTCAAACTTAGATTTACTGGCTTATTGTATTTTTGGTGAGTTCAGGAAAACATCTATATTCAAAAGGACTAGCACAATTAACAATTTCTACAATAGCAGATTCTGGCAGGTTCTAGCATATAGTCTCAATGCCCAGCTGTCAGAATACAGTCATTAGTCTTTATTATCCCTGATTCTTATTTATTACATCAATTTGCATCTTAAACAAACATTAAAAAAACCCCAATCATATGAGCTTTTTGGACAAATACATATCTGTGTTAAGCTCTATAGAAAGCACAGCCTAATGCTGGGGAAGAGATCTGAAAAGAGATTAATACAGAAGACGCAAATTACATAATTTATAATTTCCATGCTCAGTCTCTATGAAATTCACAGAAAAAGAGATGACCCAGCACAACCACGTAGCTTGCTATTATTGAATGAGCATACATGACAGTTTGAAAAACAGAAAAAAGAAATTAAAATGGAGACTCACAAAGAACTGTTGGGTGCAGGGGGAAGGAAGGTGGTCAGTCAGCAAACCCTCTCCTCCTCACCAGAGAGGAGATCCCATTTGTCTTATGAGGTTTACTCCTTCTCCTCTTTTCATTTCATTATATGTGACCCTTTTTAATAATGCTGACTTAAAATTTTCCCTCTGCCAGGTTACGATTATGAAATCCCGCAGACAGCGGCACTCCTTCCTCTCCCGTCACTTCTGCTGCTAAATGCACCGATCCCGGAGCCACCTCAGCCCAGTACACTGAAAAGACCAGTAAGGTAGCAGAACCACTGAAATTCAGAAAGAATTCAAGTTGCTTAGGCAACCATAACGCAGCCCTTTTGCACATAAGCGTTACAATACCTTTATTTTAACTCTCTGAGAATGTATTTTTAACATGTGCAATGGTCAGCTTAGCTCTGCCATTCCTGGGCTAAGCTTCGTAACCTTACCATCATTTTTTAACATACTGGACGCTTCGACATCCACGTGCTGTTAAAACTATCTCAGTAATGAACCACCAGGAACACAACTGTTTCGAGAGTCAACACACAACAGCTGTCTTGCAAAACAGCTTCCTTTCCCCTGAAGCTTGCAAGCTTCCATGAAGTTTTAAGTTTTAACTAAGTATATGGGACCCAAGGAGATATTACTCAAAAGAAAATTAACATACCATTACTAACCAAGTCTTCTCATGTCCAATGGTGTCAGGTGACTGTATAAAAGTGATAAATATTGCTGAGCTATGTAGAAATAGTCAAGAGATATTAAAAGGAAAGCATAAATATCAGAAAAAATTCTGTTGGAGTTTGGTCTCCGTGAAATAAATTTCAGCTGCAGAAAGCAAAGCACCATATCATGAAGATTTGTAGAGTTTTTAGAAAAGTTTCTTACTCAGATAGAAGAAGTTTCCTGGTAGAGAATTTTCATTTAAGTTGTTGTAAGTCAAGTCAAGAACCTCCAGAGCTGGTAAAGAGCCAAACCCCCTTGGCAAGGTGTTTAACCTGTTCATGCTGTAGGTGAAGAAGGAAAAACAGAACGTGACATCAGTATTCATTTCATCTGGTAGGAATGACACAGGCAACAAGAGTTTCATTTCTTAAAAAAAAAAAGTAATCTAAACCAAATTATGCTTTTATTTTGAAAACGGCTTGATGCTAAGCAAGCCTTTGGCGATGCAGACCTTTTTTTATCTCTCACTTCCATAAATATGCCCAAAACTTACACACTCGGCAAGGGATCCTGTCAGATATGTCAATCAACAGCCACACCTGAAACACGAAGCACAAGAGAGAGATGTGCCACAGTACCACACTCGGCTTCAACAGTGTGCCACAGAGAGAGCCAGTCCTTGGTAGATGACCTATCTTCTAGCTAAACTACAAATTACCCCTTTGCACAACAGCTTGACCATCTGCCATTCTGCCATACCACACGGCTCTTCACCATGGCACCAAATGCAAAGAGGAACACCTCAACTACATGGTATTTATGTTCATTGATAATTGCTGCTCAAACCCCTTCTTAAAAACAGCAAATTTGTGTCACTAGATAACGATTGATGCACACGGAGCACAAAGTAAATAAAATGCCAGTCCGCTGATTGATGAGGCTTGGTCTAAATATAGCTCGTTCAGCCTGTCTTAGAGGGTTTAGGATAGCGGTTCCCACTGGCAACAGCCAGAAGAACACAGGGAAAGCTAACAGGCAGAAAAGGTTTCTCTGATAACCTGGAACAGAGAAGCAACAGAGAACAGTTAACTTTTCTCTGACCTCAAAGGACTGGAACAAGGTGATCCAAACGATCACTAGAGCTGCTGCAGTGACAAAGAAAGGCAAGGAGCTGGAGACAACACTCACAGTACCTTACTGTTTGTCTAGAGCTCTGGCTTGCTTCATCATAGAACAGCATATAACTACCAGCTTATTCTTTATACTGCCCCTACTGCATGTACACCAAACACAACACTCGGGTGTGTGTATCTTGCTTCAGTTGCCACCCGTGTTTGACAGTGGAACAAAGAAGACGGGCATCTTCAGGAAAAGCACGTGCAGGTAGCTATCCTGAAGGAGATTTTATTCTTACATGGCGATTGGAAACAATCATGACCTTTCACATGTTGTTTCTAAACATATCCTGAATTTTACTCTCCTTATGATGCAAAAGTGATAAATCGCAACAGCCACAACTGAAGTCAAGAGGAGATTCAATGTGATGTATGAAGCATGATACAACACTAAAAGGTATGAAAACTTAAGTCAAGTCTTGACAGTTACGTACCCAAAAATAAAGACTTTTGGCTCTAATCTCCCCCGTGCAATGTTTGTCAAACACTGCACTATACTATGTGATAAATACTTCGAAATAGATCTGTAGGACATCTAATAAGCCCATCTTCTAGAAGTTCTTTAGACAGTGAATTCAACACAAGAGCAGCTGCACTTCCAGACTAAGCATGATGACTACACACCCATGTGGGCAAAGGCAGGAGAAGACATACATTCCTTGTACAGACTCTCAGATGGTAACTTCCCCTTTCCTCTCCCACTTTTGCATAACCCAGCCCCACCAGAACAAGAACCCGTAGAGATCAGCTCTCTATCACTAACCTCTAGATGAAGTCTTCTTCCTCCTTATCTCCCACAATGAGTCCTACCAGGGACTTGCACTTAGAACTATTGTAGTAGTAGCTATTAAAGTATAGAAAGGCAATTCTCCACTATTGCTACGGTAGGCCTGTCACTGTTTTAAACATTGTTCTTCATATCAAATAGGACTAAAGAAAGCAGCTCCCTTTTCAGTAGTAAAAAAAGTGTCCCTGACAACCCTCCCTTTCGTAAGCAAAGGAATGGGGAGAGAAAGAGTGTTCTCCCTACTGTCAACAGGCAGAATGGTATCTATTCTTTGGCGTGGAAAAAGAACCAGCTGGAGTCCCTGCCCAGCACTATTCAGCCCAACAGAAGTTCAAACACTGAGCTTGTGCCACGGAAACCATGCCACGCTCACCTTCCAAATTTTTTTTTATTTATTTATTCAGCTTTCGGTGCAGCAGTACACCTTTCCTCTTTCTACCCCACCACCTGACCCTTCTGCACCAAAATCCGCCCCAAAATAATCTATGCTCTTATTCAAAGTTCCCCTCTCCCCCGGAAGGCTGTTCCGATGCCCCGTGGCATCTGCGGGTACGAGGGTTTCTGGGCTGCCCCCCAGCTTCCTCTGCACCGACCCCCAGGACCTCTGAAGCAGAACCCATTTTGCAGAGCTGAGGCTGGGCTGTGAACCCTGTGCCTGGAAGATTATGGGTAAAGAGGGGATTAAGCAGGAAGAGCATTTAACCTGCAAGATCTTGGGCCACAGGACACATGAAGATGGCAACTGTGGTTCCAGGCTTAAGTGTCTGCTGGTCTGAAACCCAAGGACTTTCGTGTTACATTTTGTTCCATTAATGAAGACCTATATTTGAACTACACTAACACTTGTCACGGCTTCCATCCATGGAAAGAACCCGACTTCTTCCTCCATCCATACACTGCAACACTTCTATATGCCATTCCAAAAACATGGATTCAACCCCCGAGATATATAGAATCCCAGGCATGAATTAATATCTCCTCTGAAAAGCAATTCCATGTTCAAACAGACATTAAGGCGTGCTAGAGACCTAAGTGACCAAATAAAGACCAGAGAAGACAGATAGTAATGAAAACATTTATTTGCATTCCAACAGTTTGAGACGCAATCTAACTTTACAAAAGCATCTAAAGCAGAATATACATATCTTAGCCAAAATCATTTGGTATTTAAAATAGTAAAAAAAACCCCTCAGTTTCAGGTCTTCACAAAAAACACAAACATTCTTTCTGTGAGAAGCCCATAAAGCTAACGCTTACCCCTAACCAGTGTTTTTCTAATTAATTACACTTTAGGATGCCCAGTTAGTTTTAAGAAGGTTCTGTGCTTCCCATTTATTTTCTTAATAATTCCAGAAAGCCTTCTGGAAGTGTAGATATTATAAAGTATCACCAACTCTACTCGAATATAGTACCTGAACACTTAACAGGAACAACTCCGGCTCAAATTCAGTCAATACTAGCTCTTTGAAATAAATACACAAAATATTTAAAGGTTTGCTGCTTTTTTTACAGATTTAATAGAAATTGAGACATCTTTAATTCCAAATTTAGGACTTTGGAATTCAAGTCCTAGATTACCATGGAAAAATTAGCCTTTTTTTGTTTTTTAACAAAGCAGAATATAGAGCCTGTCTCTTACACGGCAACCACAAATTAAGAAACAGTTGCTAAGGAAGTATAGTTCAATAATTGTTAAGTTTGACTTCAGTATTAGAAGAATGTGAGTTGCTGTTTGACCTTAAATGGTTGGCAGTATACCAGGGTAAGTGTTTGATCACTTTTAAGTACCTGATTATCCAGGACACTAGCTAAAGACTCTGAAGCCATAATTGCCGAGATATCATCACAAACAATTTTAAAAAGAAACTTCAATAGCAAAAAATACGAAATTCCAGGTTCAGTTTTGACAACATTTGACAGCACCTCTATTACAGCAAATTTTTGCATTAAGATACGCACCCAAGATTCAGGTGTTTGAGCTTCTGAAGGCTGCTAATCTGTGTAGGCAGCTCCTCAATCTGGTTGTTGAAAAAGTTGAGCACTTCTATGTTTCTCAGGTCTGCGATGTTCGCTGGCACAGCTGTGGGAGAAGTTTTCACAGTGAGAGACCACAATTCAAGCAAGCCACCCAGGCTATAGATGCTCTACGAGCACCTGCCTTTCGCTCTATTTTCTACTGTGGCTGACAGCAGAAACAGCATTTAATAGCTACTGCAATAAAAGCAAAGTTTATATCAAAAAAAGCATCCCATCTGCAATCTGTTCTCATTGCTGAGAGCAGTCACTTTGTACTCTTCACAAAATTACTACCAATATTGTAAGGTATTTTGACTAACAAAGACCACTGCAGAAAGAGACAAGGACAACAAACGCTCTCATAGACTAATAAAGAGAAGCAGGTCATCCTCTGGAGCTCATGTAGCACACACGGGTCTCAGAAGAGCAGAGCCTTAGAGATTTGGATCATTTCATTATTTGAATTGAAAAAGTGAATTTTTTAAAGTCATTAAGCAAGACAACAGTTTTATTAAAGGTCTTTAACAGCAAACATCAAATTCATTTTTAGCAATAGCCCACTCTGCTTAGTATCCAAGTTTTTCCCATTTAAGATACAACAAAACTTAACAACAAATTAAGTTCAGCCCTAAAAGATGAACTTCACCCAAGGCCATTTTCAGTTACCTCCAATGGGTGAATAACTATCCGATCAATACATATATATGGCTACATTGGATTACCAACAAATCAACATCTGCCTATTATCTAGAAACACAAAAAAATAAGGCAGAAGCACAATATGAATATGCCTGTACAAGTGAGATTAAAAAGCTATTCAGATTTGCCTTTTCCCCCTTACATTTAGTGAGATTTAAGGAGACAGCTGAGGTTTACATAAAAGGAGGTTGGCAAATCACCTGCACTGAAGCTTGCACCTGCATTCAATATTCACCTTGGTTCAGTCTCAACTTCGCATCAGAAACCCGAGGAGTGCACATCTAAATAATTAGAAGTTTTTATGAGGCCATGATTTTCTTTTATTTGTTGGCATGAGGCAATCTTAGTCTTAAAATGGAGTCAATAATGTTTACAAAGCAGAACATTATAGTATGTCACATTTACTAGATTATATGTCTAATTACATTGCGAACAATACTGGGATCCCTAACAAACATTCTAATTACACTACATAAATATTACTGTTGAGGGTCATATTCATTGCAGGAGTATTTTAGCAGCCCCTCTTTTGGTTTTGTGGTTGTTTTTTTTTTTAAAGTCATTAAGGCAAATCTGACCATTTAAAAGCCCTCCCTCTGCGGTATTTTCCAACTGGTCCATGCATATCTGTCACTCAATGACAGCATGAATTACATGCCTTCAGAAAGTAAAGGATAACGTACTACTACTGTTGTTTTAAATTATTCCCTAACAGAAGTTAAGCGAGGATTTTAATTGACATAATTCAGCTGTTTCCAGCCTCAATATTTCACCAGAACAGTAATTACCAGTATTAAAATGTTTTCCTTTCAGAAATTAGACTTTATAATTTGACTTTGATGAGATGCAGTGGACTGGCAAACCATGTTTCTGCTCTTCTCAAGCAGACACTGTGTTTATGCAAGACTTAGGAATCAGAAGTACTAGCAAATACAGGGTTTATTTAGTCAAAGCCTCAACAATACATTGATCAAATACATTTCTCCTGAAGTTACGCTGTTGAAGCAGTTAATAAAAATTTGGTATGAAGGTTTTTGATGATGTAAAAAATTTTTGATTTACACCATTTACACCATTTTTGATGGTGTAAGAAATTATACTCTTCCAGGAAAAAAAAAAAAAACAAAACAAAACAAAACAAACAGCAAAACCAAAACCAGTCCACTGTAGATTAACACCACAAGTTATGCTAAATGTAATGCAGAGCTGTGTTGTGGGAACACTGGAACAAGAGCCTGAAACTCACCAGGGCAGACTTACCAAACCAGCGGGCAGCTTGGCTGCCTAGGCATCAACTCTGTATTTCAATTATTCAGGTTGAACACCATCACCAGACAAGAAAGAAAAGACGATGTTATCCAAGACACTGAAATTTCTCAAAGTCAACTAAAAAAAAAAAGTACATCTTACACCAAGGATCACCCTATCGCTACCAAGAGAAGAAGCCATGAAACCTTTTTGATCTTCCTATGAGGCTGGACTACAGAAACCATCATTCCACAGAGACAATTTGTCAGTGCTACCCTCACGTGAGGAAAACTAGTGATTCCTGGCATGTGTTTCAATTCAATCAGCGTTGGTTAATGGGCACCTTACACTTAGTTGGTCCCATTCACAGTGGACTTAGTTACCTAAGGACCTCTTGCATCATGGAGTAGCAGCAAAGCTATTCTGCACCTGTGACCGCAAATGGGGACAAGTGCTCTCCAAGGAGCCTGATGGAGTCCAAATAAGGGACATCAAATCAAAAAGCTGGGCCCAGTTACTGAGCTACCTTGAATTGGCAACACTGATTTAGTAGATGTGTCCTTTCAAATACCTGTCCAAACCAACTTGTTTGCCCCCTTAAGACTAAATGAATTCTTAAGTTTGTATCTCACTTCTAACTGAAGCTAGGAGACTGTGGAGAGAGGAAGAATCATTTCAAGGAAGAACGTGAATAGTTATCTTAATAAAGAAATAAAACCACCCACAAAACAACCCAAAAAACCCCATGAAGCTACCTAGAAAAAGATGAACACTAGACTTCAAGCCAGGAAGAAAGTGCTTCCCAGAGATTTATTAAGAAAAATTACACTTGGACTGAAGATCACAGCATCAAAAAGAACACTAGTTTCAATGGCCTACACCACAGTTGAAGAGGTTCAGATCCTACCTGCTCAGCTCGCTTGCAAACACAGGGCAAAAATCCAGCTTCCACTGGCTGGCTTATCAGAGCTTTGAAATTTGATTTTCTTTTGTCAGGGCAAAGGTGTGAGTAAGTGTCCCTAGTGACGAACAGGAGCTATGTCCTTGCACGCTGTCAAGTAAACTTCTGATATATCTGTATAATTCCTACATACTGCATTTTACGTTGTGAATCACACTTAGGACACTTTATATCACTATTTTATTCAAGCCGTTCTAAAAGCTGCATGGGTAAGCAGGCTGAGATGAGAAAAAGGCTAAAATTTTCCAAAGAATTTGGATAAAATAACTTGCGTCTCGCCCTGTTAAATCAAATTACAAAACCCTAATCCACAATTATATTTTGATTTGGATGGAGGAGGTGCAGGTATTTCTTGAGGAGGAAAAACAGAAGAGTAGGCTTGTGGTAGGGGAGAGAGGACTTTTTCCTGTAACAGCTTATCTTCTGGTTCAACAATTCATATGAATGAATGCTCTCTTGGATTCAAAGAAAAAAAGAAGACCACAATTAACTCCTGTACTGTTCTTGTAGCTAAACTGCACAGGTTCAGTACTTTCAGGGCTAAAGATCAGTGGTGGTCAAGCAAGGTTGACTAGCCATATAGTCTCCTCTGTTCTGAACTTTACAGGACTAAGTGCATCCCAACTACCATCCCACTGTTATGTTGCACAATTCTTCCCAGATATATAGCAGACTGCCAAATATCAAGAAATTCATGTTCTGGCAATACTGAATTCTACTCGAGTCACCTTCTCATGACGAGCTGTGAGAGTGAACTGTCAGCATCCTGGTTCCACTCACCCACATATTTACAGTACAATCCACAGTGTCTTAACAACTCTTCTAAGACCATCTGCTGCCCAGTGTCATTAACAACTAAACTCCTCCTCAGCAAATGGTAGTAAAATTTGGCAGCCCAGTGCCTTTGCATTCCTCTGTAAAGCTTCAGTCACATCAAGAAGCCCCATTCATATTAAGTCTCACTTCACAAGACCATGAGCAGCTTCCTTCCCCTTGTTCAATACTGGAAATTGCACGCAGTGATTCACTGTGACAGCTATAGACTTCATCTTGATTTCGGGAGCCTGGTTGAGAGTAAAAGACAGAGTCTACAGGCTGCAGAGCAAGGAATAAGAGGACTTTGGTCATGCTCCTGGAAATAAGGATTGGCAACATGCTATACTTGAAAGCATTTACAAACAAGTATGCTCTTTTTTGCCCTGAAATTAGTGTCAACTCTTTAGGCGCTAAAATATATTATCAGAGCAGCCTTTCACTCAAGGCAAGTTATTACATTTTATTCCTACATAAGCAACAGCTGTTGAAGAGTTCTGATATGATTTCAAGAACATACATAAGGGGTTACACCCGAGACACTTAACTCCAAGCTTTCTCATAAAGCAGGAAGCCAAGTTCTTCTCATACCACTACCTATGACTGACATTCAGATCCAGCTCCTTTTGTATACCCAACCTCTGACAAAGGAGGAAGAACACGGAAAGTGGAAGAGGAGAAAAGGAAGTGAGTTTTTTCCCCCCCCAGTTCCACTCTGGAGTCATTTCTCTAGGTTTCAATACTCTTGTGGTGGCAGGGCCCTTCATATAGCTGAAAACACACAGACTTCAGAAAGTCTCTATTTCTGCAAGCGATCTCCAGGATTTCTCTTAAAGCTTCTGTGAGGCGCTGGAAAACAACACAACTTTAGAAGTAAACAAACTCAGGTATTCACAGGAGTAAGTCTCCATTTACTTTTCATCTAAAAGATGACATTTAGTCTGATTTTTTTTGTTTAGCAGGGGCCAACATTAAATCAAACATTGTTGAAGACTCTCTTTTATTAAGAGACCCATATCAAAATTTTCTTTACGATTTAAAACTGAAATATAAAGGATTTTAGACCAGGAAGCTCAGATGAAAAAGGTCACAAGAGTCAAGTTTATTAAACTACTCAATTGGACAAGTGAAATGATTTAGTAAAAATCATAGTCTCCATGATAGGAACACATGGTATGTAAACCGAGTCAAACATTTTACTTTATTTATACCTTAATACTGAATGTTCAAAACAAACATTGTCCCACTGCTGCTTGGCATATCTGTAATACTTGCCTATTCATAAAACTTACAATGTTTGTGAGTAAACTTACAATCTCCTCCATAAATACGATTCAAAAGCTACAGAAAACCTCCAATTGGATTCAATAGATTTTGAATTACACAACTGAAAAAAGAATTTTAAAAGATATGATTAGTTTTTTTGGCATTTGTATCTTTAGAAACTTCAAGCTGCAGAATTCGTTTTTTTTTCAGAATGTTTCTTTGGTTAATGAAGTGATTTTGCAGTACCTAGGAACATGACGTTCAGTACTACTCCAAACCTTCACAGGTTCTAAGGGAATATTTATTCAGAAGAGCTTATTATAAATTTATTTAAATAAATAAGCTCTATTTTGCACTACCTGTCAGAGAAGAGATTTATAAGCCTATGCCAGCTTCTCATTGAACTGTTCCACTTAAAAGCTGGTCAAGATTCATAGAGAACTCAATGCAGACCTTTGAGAGTGCTATCAGTCCATTGTAGGTCCCAGGTAAGGTTTTCTAGCCAAGAGCAAGAACCTATTTCTTTAGCCTAAAGTAAAACTTGTGGGCTGTACACTATGATAAACCCGGTTCTGCAGACTGTTGCTAATCCAGTTAGCATCAACAGGAACTTTTCATGAGTAAGGATCCCTTGGAGTAAAGGTCATAAAGACGTGAAACATTACTCACATTTCATGAGGGAGGAAGAATTTAGAAATACTAAATATATAATGCATCCTGTGCATCCAATATAACTGTACTCATATAGCTGGAGTCATGCTTAGATTAATTTGACAAGGGTTCTGTTATACTGAGACAGAAGCAATCAGCTTCACCGAAATGAAAGAGGAATTAGCAGAGGGAGAACACAACAGTTTTCATTTTAAATATTCATAGGCATGCTGATATCATAGTTGGCAGTTAACTGAAGAGAATCCTGATCCCAACTGAAGCACACAGTACTTAAGTTACACATTATGTAGTTCAAGTTTCCCTTTTCGACCCTCCACCCTCTTCCAAAGGTGGATACTAACCTTCCTCACACTGAAAACATTAAAAAACAAACTTGTCTCCTTGATCTTCAGCTTTTTCCAGAAATCAGCAGAATTCTTTTTTGCAATCATCCACAGAAGCACTGCAGTTATGAAAGTGTTCTTATGAAGATGTTTAAATTACGCTATAGCTTACTGATGTGCTACCAGACTAACAAAGCAATTTACCAATAAATTGTTTTAATTTAGAAGCCAGAGTCTAAGGAGAAGTGCTGTGAGCACAAGAAAGGCTGAGAAAAGACCAGGAATCAAATGACATCTTGTGAAGGCAAAGGACAAATCTGTTCTTCTCCAAGATGAAAGCTAAGATTTACTTCAGGGTTTGTAGAGAAATATTAGAAACCAGGGGCTAAGGTTCGGGAGAGACTACTAGTGAGTCTTCTTCAGGTGTTGAAGTTGTTTAAGCATGGTCTCTTCAGAGTTTCACATTACTGCACAGTAGCCAGCTTTAGTTAAATCAAACCAGATGAAGCTCAGCATGTTCACCTTCCCCTCCCTCAATATTCTCTTTACTTCAGTCTATTTAACATGCTTTCAGCAGTTTAACAAGAAGGACTAACCAAAGATGCCCTGAACACTGGGTCTTGAGCGGATACTATAGGTTACCCCTCACAGGTCAAGGTCACTTCAGCTTTTTACTCAGGAATTCCCTGATATTCCTCAGGAAGATGTTCCTCTTAGAGAAGAGAAACCACATTACCACAAGCTACCCATCCTCTGAGAAAGATCAGGAAATTACTTCACCCTAAGGGTTATTTTGCTCTACAGTATTTTTGATGCAGGGCAACCGAGGGGAAGAGTGAGAGGCCAGATGGGCAAGTGCTGTGATGGGAACCAACACATCCAATCACTAGATCAAAAAGAATACATAGAAAAATAGAGTACAAAAATCAAGTATACAAAACTAAGTCCAGTTTCCATACAATCTAGACCAAATCTGCCTTCTCACCTCTGTCCTTCGATATTAGCAACAAAAGACTTTCACTCGGCTTGTCAGACAGTAAATTCTTTAAGATGATACAAAATTAAGCCCTTCAGTGAAGTGAGTTCACTTGTGCAACATTCACTAGCATTAAAAATGCCAACTTCTAAGTAGTCTGTATCCGGCAAGAGGATTTTCAACAATTTTACATTACAACCTGTACATACATATGGAGAAAGATCATTTATATGCAGCTTCCACAAAAAACATTACAGCTATTTTAAGCCGCTGGTAGATAAGCAAAGAGACAAGAAATTTGTACTAAAACACGGCAGAAAACATTGAGACTCACAAAACATGAGTTAATATGCTTGCAGATGCCTTTTAGTAAGAGAAGAATAACAGCTTTGAAGAACTATGTTAAAGACAAGTGATTTGTGTCTAGTGCTGTATTTAGTATGTACGCTAACTTATGATGCAAAACTGATTTTGTTGCCATACAGCACAAACTTTGACAATTTAATTTATGCATAAACTGGGGTGGTTTCAGCACGCAGTCTTTATACCATTACAGTACAAAACTCTTTCATAAATTATTCTGCCTCATCCACCCAAAGCTTCTTAAACCCAAAATTTATATTATTTAAAGCTAAAATGGTGTACCATCTGTACTTTCTCAGAACCAAAGCTTTGGGATTTTTTTTCAGGGAGGAAAAAAAAGCTAACAAGGTATTTAATCTAAACATTTGTGGAGAACTCAGATGTCACAAATTTAGTAAGGCGTATGTACAGGGATTTCCTTTTCCCTCCTTCTCACATCCCCCTGTGCACTGCATTCATAAAGATACTTCCCTTTGGCTATCCCTACACCAGAAATGGGAAGTTAAAAAAACAAATAAAAATATATAACAGAAACGAAAGGCTTACAGTTCATTTGAAGCACCACTGCCATGTACAGCAGAGAGACCACTGCTGGGCAGAAGTCTTGTTCTTTAGACACAACCCTAGTTTCACCATGCAGACAACTTACTCGCCCCATTTTGGGGTGTATCATGGCAGTACAACAGTGTGGAACGACATACAGAAGGAAGCAGAGGCAGCGGCAAAGCAGAGGAGAACACAAGAAGTAACAAAGAGTATATGAGCATCTAGCTCCCTCCAGAAGGCAGCGAGTTCGCTATATAAATAATCTGAATACCAGGCAAAATGCAAAGTGTCAGACAATACCAGTGGGAGACACCATAACACATTCCAGCAGTCTGGACAGGACAAGGCAGCCAGAGTGGGAAGGAATTCAGAACAGACAGATGCAGTGTTGGTACCTGCCTCTGGACTACCTCCAACAAACCCCGGGATACGCTGCAGCCAGAAAGGTGACTTAGAAAGGAGACACCCTAATATAAAAATGACACCGGGGGATTTTAGCAGTGTGTTAAATAAGATCAAGGACACAGTTAAGAGGGTTAACAGCGATAAAGGGACAAGCTCCGGTGCTGGTCACGGGCAGATGGCAAGACAAGTGAGATGGTGGAGCACAGAAACAGTAAGCTGTGTGAGCACACACAAAAAGAAGGAGAAAAGTTTTGAACTTCTCTTCTGGAAGAAGGCAAAATGCACAAGGATGATAAAAGGGTGACCACGTGGCTGTTGAAGGAACATGGTCAATGAGACACGGCTGTTCTGGCACGACCAGAAAGTGAACACAAAAATAAAATTCAGGTCTGGAAATGGGAACCAGCAGCAAAAAAATAATGGATCATCTCACAGGAAAGGACTAAAGGTCAGTAGAGGATTACAATTCACAATCAAGGAAAAAAGCAGTGGAAAGAGCAGAGGACAGTATAGGACAGCAGCTCAGAGGAAAGGGAGAGGAGGACTGACAATGTAACATCAGGTTACAGGGGAGGTTTGAGGAAAAAAAGTAAAAGTTGTTCCTGTTCTCTCACCATTTAATAATATTGGACAAGGAATCACAACAGAAGAGCAAAAGGATAGGGAAAAAAAAAAAATCATCAAGAGTCTTACTATGAATAGCAGACAACTTTTGAGAACATTTAAAAGCAGCAGAAGAATACGGTGAAGCTGGCGAGAGTAGGATCACCTGAGGTTAAGGAGACTGAGGAGAATAGCAAAAACTAAGCTGCTCTCCACCAGTACCTACCAGGCAAGCTGAACTGCTCCCTGGAACAGCGGCTTCTGCCCACGAAAGAAACTGCTAAAGCTATTTAAACAGTGACCTCTAATGGACAAACCATGTAACACCGGTATTTCCACTGGCGGCAAACACGGTCTCCAGGTACGACCAGATAATGTCACAACAGGTAGAGTCTCTGAAAAGATTCTCCAAATGATTACAACATCAATTAGTCACCTCAGGCAGGTAAGCCAAATCACTGTTATAGTAGTTACAAGTCATCAAAACCGTACAGCACATAGAATCACAGAGTGGTTAGAGCTGGAAGGGACCTTAAAGATCATCCAGTTCCAACCCCCTGCCCTGGGCAGGGACACCTCCAGGTTGCCCAAAGCCCCATCCAGCCTGGCCTTGAACCCCTCCAGGGATGGGGCAGCCACAGCTTCTCTGGGCAACCTGTTTCTTTCTGGTATCTAATCTAAATCTCCCCTCTTCCAATTTAAAACCATTACCCCTTCTCCTGTCACTGCACTTCTTGACAGAGTCCCTCCCCAGCTCTCCTGGAGCTCCCTTCAGATATTGGAAGGCTGCTATAAGGTCTCCCCGGAGCCTTCTCTTCTCCAGGCTGAACAACCCCAGCTCTCTCAGCCTGTCTTCACAG
>VXAK01021027.1:16043-38053 GCA_013399435.1 Arenaria interpres
CCCTCGGGTGGATCCCATCTGGGCCCATAGACTTGTTTATATCCAGGAGTTGGAGCAGGTCCCTCACCACTTCCCTTTGGATTATGGGGGTCTCATTCTGCTCTCCACCCCTGCCTGCTGGCTCAGGGGTCTGGGTACTCAGGGAACAACCAGCTCCATTACTAAAGACTGAGGCAAAGAAGGCATTAAGTCCCTCAGCCTTCTCCCCATCCTTTGTCACCACGTTACCACCTTCATCTAATAAATTCCCCTTAGTCCTCCCTTTATTACTAATATATTTATAGAAACTCCTTTTATTGTTCTTAACATCCAAAGCCAGGTTAAGTTCTAGTTGAGCTTTGGCCTGTCTGCTTTTCTCCCTACACAGCCTTAGGACATCTTTGGCACGTTCGAAGGAGAGGTACCACGGGCAGGCTTTGGTCAGCAGGAGGAGGGAGGAGAAGGACCTGCTCTTCAGCTGCTGCTGGAGGTGGCTCCAGAGGGAGGCCTGTGGTCATTAACAGTAACACTGCTACTGCATCTGGTACTTGTCATCCCCTTCTCTCCTTAGAGACTGCCATCTCAAGGGCATGTCCAGCTGTGCTGAGGGCTTGTGGTTGCTACTGGGGAGCAGAGCAGCTGGGGTTCAGCTCTGCCCCTGCTGCTCTCCTGGGAGGTCAGAGCGCCTTTGTTCTTGAGGGTGGATGGAAGGGCAGAGATGGAGCTGTTGCATGGACTGGCCCTGGTTGAATGTACGTGCTGAAGGAAGCAAGTAATAAAAGCACCGTGCCCAATTAGTGCCTGTGCAATTGCTGGGAAAGTCAGCCTGGTTTTGGCATTTTTAGGCAGAACCCCTCCTGAAGTAAGAGCTGGCCCTGCAGCCCAGGCGGTGAGACATGAGGGGTGTGCTCACAGTTGGGTATCCACCATCATCTTTTGAGTGTGTCTGTTGATCAGTGCTTTGTGCTTTCTGCCACCAAGGACTTCCAGCAGGGCGGATGCTGCTAATTATCACCTGCTACATTATCAGCTATCCTTGCCCTCACCTTCACTTTGGGATAGCTCAGGTGGAATTCAGCATGTACTGGGGGGAAGTGTCCTACAGACCCTGCTTGAGCACGAGTTTCCATCCAAAACACCAATACCTGATTGCTGAGAAGTCATTTATTCAAGAGGATGACACTTTGAAAGTGCATGGAAGACTGAGGTGAAAACGTGGACTCTGTTCCTACTCCACAGCACAGCCAACCTGAAGAGAACCCCTCTTTGCTTACCCGCACAAAAGCAACGCCATCGCTAACTGTCCCGCTTCACACAGAGCTAATGGCTGACACCAGTCTGTGCGCCTCTGCAGTGCCTTAACACCCTGCCCCAGGATCCCCGGGCCCTAACAGCTCCTCGCTAGTCCTCGGACAAAGAACTCCAAGCATCCAGGTGCAGCTCACCGTACCTGCATTCTGCTGCACTCATGTGTTGGGCTCGGCAGTCCTGGCTTCTTCCTCATGCGAGGGGGTGTTGCCGTGAAACTGCTTCTGCAAACATTCAAGTGTGGTTTTTTGAGAAACTGAGCTAGCCCACAACCACTGTGCCTTCCTCTGCTGCTTAACCCTCAGCCTGAAGGCTTTTTCTTGGCAGGGCTGGTGGTAGAGACAGAGGTTACTCTGGTTTTACGATCACAGATGACAGCAAGTTTCTGTCACTTAAGGCACTTGCTATTATTTGCAGTTGCTCGTACATCAAGCAGTTCAGCTATAGCAATGCTCAGCATTGCAATTAAGCAGTGTCAAAGGGAAGAACTAATAGTTCATTATTATTACAGCATTTTGCCACACTCCTTTGTAGCAGCCCACCCCTCAGAGCAAGAGTTTGGCTAAAAGTTTCCAAAAGTAGGACTTCCTCCCAGCTGTGCAGGGCGGCAGGAGGACTACAACCTAGTTAGGGGTGGTAGGGGGTTAACAGGGAGCGATACCATCCAGCCAAGGATCCCTTTGTGATGCACTACAGCCATCCAGCTCCTCTGGTTGACACTTTTTCACGCTGCGTGTGCAGGGCAGGGGCGCTGGGAAAGCCTGGCTTTCAGCGGAAACGTCCACACTCTCCTATAGTTTTGCACTGTACCCCCAAGAGCCTGCGCGGAGCCGACAAGTTACCCCGACTGATGTGGTACGGTTTCCTCACCAGAGGACGCCCTCTCAATCAATTTCAAAACCCCCTAACGTGAATCAAAATGCAATCACTTTTATAAGGGCTTTGGCTTGAATTGCAAGCAAATGGACCCCAGGTCAGCCAAAACTGACTAAATGTAGAAGTGAGTTTAAACCAATTTTGGAGCAGCTTGTGATGTCACATGGTGCCTCCAGGCAGCCTTCTCTTACAAGAAGCAGCCAGGTATTTTTATGTAGCAGGTAGCAGGTATTTTTGTGACCATAAAACACTGTTGCCAGCGTATAGCCTCATGAAAAAAACACTTTGCTTTCTTACTCGGAGGTTCCTGTTCCTCCTGGAAGATTTGCTGGTTTATCGTTTCCCAGAGTGTGCTGGAAGCCACCTTACTTCCAACAAGGAAGCTCTCTGCAAATAAAGGGAGAAAAAACCCAAACCAAAAAAACACTAGTACAGTTGCCAACTTGGTCTTCCAGCAATCAGTGCCACGTTTTGGGACAACAAATGCATCAAGACACTGATGTTACTCCATTTGTTCTCAGGCAACGAGTCTTTATAGAAAGCTGTTCTGACGTTACTGTGTGGTCACAAGCTTTACAATCATGCCAATGATGCGGGAGCCACGGGGGCACAGGCACAAATCCATGCTGGGATTCTTGATTTTATCCTGCAGCAGCTGGTCTAGTTCACAGCGCAGCTCTTTCACCAGCTCGGCCACCTAAAACACAGAAGGCTCATGAAATGCAACTCCCGCATTCTAAACACAAGCAGGGCTCCGCAGCGCTCCCAGGATTGCCCCTCCTTTTCCTCACCTGGTGAGAGGCAGCCACAAATCGTATCCATCCATCATCAAGAGAAATGACAAATTCTCCCTTCTGCAGCTGCATGTGAACCTGCCCACCTCCAAGCAGGACCAGCGGGTACACCGACACCATACTGCAATCCCGAATGAACACGCGGCTGGTCTTGATTTTCTCGTGATACACCAGATAGGGGCTCTCAAAGTGCCTCGTCTGCAACACGTACACAACATCGTCGTTAAAATGCTACATCTCTTCCTACCTGCTCAGGCAAACATTGACCCGTCTGCCTCTTCCACACAGGCCTCCTCTGCCTCTTCTGTGGCTGCACAGAACAGTAAATGTGCCTAAAACGCACCTTCAGGACTAGCAAACTCTCCTTGACCCAATAACTTTGCCAGGTATCCCTTTCTCCTTCCCGCTTTGTAATGAGGATGTGAGAAATCAGCTGATTCATCCATGTTGCCTCAAGTCCTCAAGTTCCCCATTTCATGCTAAGGACATTTTCACTTGTGGTTTTGTTATGCTCTTTAAAAGCAAGAGCAATGAACAGCTCAAAGCCTTTATAACCCAAATATGTGGTTCATGATTAAAAAAAAACCAATTTTTTTTTTAAAGCAAGTAATTTATATTCTGCAAAAAGCAGTGAATCACCAAACGTGGAGCAGACTTCAAGAGATAAATATTACCCATATCAGGGCAGAGAGAGAAAAGCTTTTATCTAAGTATTAGCTATTAAGCTGGAAAGGAAATTAACTGCAGAGTTTGAGGACCCAACAAAGAAACAAACCAGAGTATGTCCCTGAATTATTTACCAGTAAATAATACTTCAGCTGAAGAGACAAAGCCTGGGGAGGAGTGGTGGGGAGAAGCCATAAGCACGTATGAAGGTGCTACATACACGCAGGCAATCCCAGTCAATACTGAGGGGAAGCCAGGGGAGCGTTGCACCACGACATTTTTGTGTGCAGCGTTGCAGATGCAGCTTAAGGAAACATGAACTTGGGGGGTTACTGCATCTGCTAATTCCACTCCAGAGGCTGGAGTTTAACTGTGTGCCCAAGAGGACACTCATAACTCAGGAACACACCATTATTTACAATTCTAACAGGCAACTGTTCAATTTTGAAGATTTTTTTTTTTTTTTTTTTAAAATATAGATAGGGACCTTCACTGTAATCTCAACTGCTCAAGCAAAGGTGATTTCTTTTATGAAAAGGAGCATACTTTGCAGAAAAAAAAAGAATCCTGACCTGATAATTCACAGATGAAGGGTGAATGTGAACATAACCATCATTTTTGGTAACAAACTTCAGCTCTTCTGCTTTTGGTTGCATTTTGACTGCTCCTGTACTGGTCTTCTGGTATTTGCTCTCTGGCTTTTTCACCTGTACGGTTAGATAAAAAGTTATAAAAGTCTGCTGTATCAGAAAACCTTTTTAACTGATGTTTTAGTTCTATCAAAGCCACAAATTCTCAAGTAGTAACATGTCAAGTCGCTAGAGACAGGTATTGCGCTCTGGCTGCTGCCTAACCAGCATTCATTTGTAACCTCGGCCTTCTAAAAGCTGTAATTTAAAGTAGCTGCTTAAGAACATTTGCTGCTGGCAAATTGGCTGTGACACTGAAATCAGCCTGTAGGAACAGCAGCAGCATCAAGCAATACAAACTGGAGGTCAGCTGCCTGGCTCTAATACTAGAAGCAGAGAGCTTCGGCAACCTAAGCCAGGCTCAAGGCTGCCACAATCAGCCCAGAATAAAAGCGGGCTGCGTGGATACGCTAGACAGCAGAAGGAAAAATAGAAAAGCATTCTTTTACCTGGACAACATTGGGATACAGTGCAGCACACAACATAGCTGAGATCAGCTTGATGTTCTCCGCATTGGAATTTGCCTGTGAAATCAATGCGTGCATTAGGTATCCTAGAGGTAAGTCTATAAAGGTAAAGACCTGCTTCTGGAATGATTGGATTCCTGAAACCGGTTCACTTTTATAGCTGCACTGCTGTGCTTTAATGGGGGCGGGCCAGGTACTGCTCCTGAGGTCTCAGGCTAGACCTGGGCTGTGTTCCGCTCACTGTAAGAGCAAATTGTTATACCTTGATGCAGTCAGCGCCAGACCTAACTGTTCCCTAATGTCTGGGTACAAAGCGGCACGCCCCTTAGAGAAAGCAAGCACATTGTCCCAATGACAGCGAGACTCTACAGCTACCAAGCCCTTGTCACCTCAGCATGTAGCCCCAGGAGCTCTCTGGCTCCAGAGGTACTGCTTGGTGAGGATCGTCGGCAGTGCTGAAGTATTTCACCGCCTGCTCTGTAAAGTAATTCTGTTCCCAATTCCCAAAATAAGGCTGGCACTAATCCCAGCATTCAGGCCAGGTCATGGGTGAGACCCGTGCCTTCCCACCACTTGCTGACTTCTAACGTGTCGAGTCAGCAGTGTTTCACTGTCTCAAAGGAGCAGGTTTCAGCTCATTTCGGCCACATCTCGGCCTGTTCTTCCTGGGCACACGAGGCTTCCTGCAATTGAGGCGAGCTGCAGCACATACAGCGTACAGGGAGGGAGAACAGAGCAGGTCGGAGGTGACTTGCCAGTGTGAGATTACAAAGCCAGGCTGTGGCAAGAAGCCCACCAGCCTAGAGCCCACCAGCACCCAGGTCAAATGAAAAAAGCGCAGCACTGTTTTGGAGCACTGAAATGCTGTGAGTTACCTCTTCTCCTGTGGCATCCAACACGCCATCCCCTCCTTGGGACCACTTCTTCTCAATGTCTCTGGCTCTTAATCCCTCCTTCACAAACCCAATGTCAGAAAGCAGCTCTGTAAATTGCCGTTTCAGACTGGCAATTTCCTATAATCAGACAAAAGGCTGTGATGGGTGCCACACAAAGCCAGGAGAGTCTTCACCAGTTGCTTATTTTAGTCACTAGGACTCTGCCAGTGTCCCAACCAGCCCCTGTGCGAGGCCACAAAAACTGACTTACCTGAAGAACTCTTCCTGACAAAAAGTTCTCCCTGCAGTAGTTGTAGCTTGCCTGAGAGCCCTCTTTGATACTTAAACACCATCCCTAATTGAGAGGACGGGAAGAAACCTTTAATAAAATATTTCAGCTTGAATTTCAATCAAAGCACGAATCTCTGAGGGAGGCTACTGAATTTTAGCTCACCTTGTAGGCCTGGAGAAGAGCCAGGTAGTCGCTGTTTCCTACTGCAAACTCCAACTTCTTTTTGTTTGCTTCTTCCCTTTTATCCCACGGTGACACCTAAACAGGCAGTAACAGATTAAGCAAGTTCTTCATCTCACAACTCAGACAAGCCGTGTCGAGAGCTGCATGGCACATAATCTTTGGGGTTTTCACAGCAGTTCGCAGGTCCGAATGCAAATTTTCTCCAAGGGTAAGAGAAAATAAGAGGCATTCAAAAATGCCTAGTCAACAGCAGAGCACCTAAGCCCATTGCCGTGTCTAGCAATAAGAGATCCAAAGGTAAATTTGTGATTGACCAGCTCACAGAAAGTATTTCAATTTGGGGCAGAACTCTCCACAGCTGCAGAATGCCAAAATCCATTAAAAATGCCATCTGACAAATCTTAGCAAGTTAATGGAGCTGAAGCGCAAATGAGAATGCCTATAACAGAGAAGAGCACAGCAACTCTAAAATCTGAGAGAGAGAAAAGGCAATAGTAACTCAGGACATTCAGAAAGCCAAATTTAAGTTATTCTATAGCAGCATATAGAAAGTTATAGCACTTGAAGTCAAAATGCTATAGAAAATGCCCAGTGAGCATATGGAACACAATATGCAATTCAATAACTAGAGTATTTCCAATTCTTTCACAACTATCCTCAATACAAACTATTTGCACCAGCAGTGATAGCAATCTAAACTTCAAGAAAGTCTGACTTCTTAAGCAAGTTTGTACATTGCTGTAGGAGACTAACAATAGTAAGAGCACCGGTAAGTACAGAAGCTGATTCCAACAGCCGAAGCGTAGGAGAACACACAAACAGAGATCCCAACTGAACTCTGCATTCACAGCTCAGACGTGTCAACTTCATTGTCACTATTTTGTAATTATTTCTAACTGCTTCTTATGCTACCATTCATGGTCAAATTTTACACCGAGTTCGGGCAAAATGGACTGTACTTCTTAGTTTAAATTAAAACTAACATCCACTCTGTTGCAACTGTTCATTCCTAAGTAACATTCTTGTCGCTGCTGCTTGGTTTTGGTCTTCTGCTTATAACTGGACCTTTTTTTAATGAGCACTGCGTTACCATATCTACAATTTAGGCTAAAAAGGAGAATTAAAATACTCAAGTGTAGTACGCTGGGAGTTACAAAGTGTTTTGCTGCTGGAGGAAAACGTGCCACTTTCGAAGTGGGATACACAGTGAAGAATACTCACAAAAGGTGACTTAAAGGCCAGACTGGCTGCTATAGTCAGCGCAGGATCCAGGCAGCGGAAGATAGTGCCAAACAGCATTAGCTTCCCAATCCTGACATCAACGGGCAACGAAGCCAAGTGATATCCCAGAGGGGTGAGCTTTTCGTCTGGAGTTAATGCTCCTAAGTCTTGTAGTCGCAGCTTTGATGCCCGCAAAGACTCAGTTCTAGGGGGCTCAATTAGCCGTGATAAGACAGAGTGAAGACTCTGCGCAGAAAACATCTCCAGGATCTTAATTCTTAAGGAGGGGGAGAAAATTAACAAAGAAAAAAGAAAGGAAAAAGAAAAAAAAACAGCTTAGTTCCATATACAGGACAAAAAAGCAAACTTTTATAAATACAAAATAAAAAAACTCAATAGAAAACATGCTGCTAAGAACATGCTCCCTACAAGAGGCCTGCAGTGCGTATTTCAAGTCAGGAAGCAATGTGAAATAACAGCTGGGGGCAGTGTATCTCATTCAACCTGACAGAGTCCTTAAGAACAGATTCCTATTTAGCACAATAGGGTTTAAAATGAAGTTTTTACTGTAAAACAAAATAAACTGTGTTGTTTTGTTTCCTTATTGTACAAAGGGGCGCATGGCGAGCAGCAGGGATAGGAGGGGCTCTTCGTTTAGTATTTGCATGATGGTGGTGCTTGATCCAGGTTGTGGCTTTACTGCACTACACTGCACAGGAACGCCACAGGACAGTTTTAAGCATAAAGGGGCAAACATCTACTGTGGGTCTGGAGTACAGGAATGCAACCGTCTTCTCTGGTGATACGAGATCCGAGAGATGTATCTTTTTCCTAGGATCAGATGAGAGCCAAGGAATGTGAAGGCGGGGAGGGAGGATAGGTGGCGGGTGCAACTAGCAGGGGGCTCAAGCTGTAGAGGAAACGTGACAGCAAGATCAAAGCACCAGTCCACAGAGCCTTAGATCTCCAGAGGCAGTTTCTTAGTTTCACAATGTGAGAAAACACTGAGAAAACTAAGCACCTTGGTAATGGCACTCCAGGCGCTCCCTGCAGTGGAGGAAGGCCATGCTGCATGATAGCTTTTTCAGGCAATGCAGTAACAACAACTCACCTTAGACAAAGCTGCTCCAAGGGCACTCTTTGTATTTCTGGTAACTGCTGCTTTATAAGCTGATGGTTATAGTGATGGCTACTGAAAAGATGAAAGCAGACACCTGAGGCTACACGGCCTGCTCGCCCTTTCCTTTGCAGAGCATTGGCCTTGGACACAAATGTGTCTTCCAGACTTTCCATTCCTTTGCTTGGGTCGTATCTACAGGAGAGCAAGAAACAGGCTTATATTCCCGAGTGCAGAGTGAACAGGCTAGAGGTCAAGGAGGTAGATGCTGCCAACTTCTGTATGGACACAGTTGCCACCCCTGCAGTTGAATCTGAGTCTAGACTGGCTTCCTCCACCTTGGAGCAGCTTTCCGCAAATACAGTTCCTTCAAGTTTTTCCCAGCTCTTTGGAAAGCTAAAGTATGCAGCTCAAGGCATAGAGCAGTTTCCCAGATCACAAAGCCCCGAGGAATGAATCCCAGTACCTTTTCTCTTTCATTTTTCCAGAATCAATCACATAAACCACATCATCAATGGTGACAGATGTTTCTGCAATGTTTGTAGAGATGATGATTTTGGTAACTCCTGCAGGAGGCCTAAGAAACACAGACTGCTGTTCTTCACTAGACAGTGAAGAATGAAGCGGATAAACAACGCACCTGGAAGGAAAATATGACAGCATGCTCAGTGCATCTCCAGCCTTTTCCCTCTTAGGAACAATCTGCCTGCACACACTTGCCCCACTAAGTACTATACTACATTGGCAGCCATTCAAAGCACTATAAAACCAGCAAACCTCTCTGCCCTATCACCTTTAAGACACAGAATCATAGAATCATTTACATTGGAAAAGACCTTTAAGATGACTGAGTCCAGCCATTCACCTAGCACTGCCAAGGCCACCGTTAAACCATGTCCCTAAGTGCCAGGTCTACATGTCTCTTAAATACCTCAGGGATGGTGACTCAACCACTTCCCTGGGCAGCCTGTTCCAACTCCTGATGATCTGAAGACATTTTTCCTAATATCCAATCTAAATCTCCTCTGGCTCAACTTGAAGCCATTTCCTCTGGTTCTATTGTCTGTTACTTGGGAGGAGAGACTGACTCCCCACCTCGCTACACCCTCCTTTCAGGTAGTTGTAGAGACAGCCTCCTTTTTTCCAGAATAAACACCCCCAGGCTGATATACGTAAGGCGGAGAAGTTTACAGAAGTGACAGGTCTCAGAATAGAGCTGAGCAAAAATTCTGTATCTTTTGAAGAGTCTAGAATCTGCCATTTATAATGCCAGACTGGAAGAAATCACGCCAGCTAACCCTACCACAGACATCTGTGTAAAAACTCTTCAGTCAATGAGATTCAATTACATCCCCATGTAACAATCTGAGGCCAAAAGAGAGACAAAATGGAGAACATTCATCACTAGGGTGTCCAAGAACTTCAACAACTAACCTTGAGGAGAAAAAACAAGGGCAAGCCAATAAGATCGTATAAAACAGTTACCCTGACTGGAGTCAGACTTTTATATCACAAGCTGTTTCACACGTTTAATAACCTTTATTTATCCCTATCTACAGGCAGGCCTTGTGCAGGAATTTACTCTTTATTTATGGGTAAAGACCAATAGTTTTGGACCTTTTCTGCCTTACCTCTTGCTGTGCCTGTTATTAAAAAGAGCATTAGACTGGAGCTGCTCATAAAGCATCTTGATTTCTGCTAGACCAGGCAAAAATATTAACACAGCACCTATATGTAGATTAAAAAAAAAATAAAAATCACTCAACAGAAAGGACAGCTTGATATTTTATCAATGTGCAGAAGGCCTAAGTCAAAACTCCAGCTCTGTTTTGCAATTCTTGTACAAAAACTACACAGGCTGCAGACAGCTCTCTCCCCTTCCCCATCCCATGTGTATCAGGGGCTTTGTTACTCAGCTAGAACTCTTTTTTTTTTTTTCCCAAAAATAATCAGTAACTACAGAAACTCTGCATGCAAAACATTACCTTTGGGCTACCTATAAGTGCACAGCCTCCATCAATCTACTTTTATTTACCTCTCAAGGACAATAAAATTACCTGCGGGGTATGAATGTCTGCCAGCAACTATCCACTCTAGCAAGGCTTCAATTAATTCCAGATTAACTTTGTCCAAATCCATGACAGACATTGTTTTCAACACTGTCTTGTTAACTCCTGGGGAAAAATAAATAAAACACACAGTAAGTCCATCTCTTGTAAAAAACATCTGCTGTACGCATTGAGCCAGTGTAGCTGTACAACCAACCGCACCTCAGTTTAAACAGCATCTGGCTTAGACAAGACAGAGGTAGCTCCAGAAGTGACTCAATGCGTCATGTTCCCCCTTCCATGCTTCTCTCTGTTTCAGCTCTTCCTTTCTCATGCCTTACTGGGGCTCACACCTGCCCTGTGCACAGCCTAGATCAAGATTCATCTACTAGCAGGACATACTAGTGGTAAGAGGAGATGAAAGCCTTCATATGGCCACTTACAGGTACCCACAGGGCTACCTTCTCAAGCCCTCTCTTCTCCCTTCCAGTGTTTCTTACATCAACTCAAAAAGACAGCCAGATTCCTTTACTTGTCTGAGAAGGTAACTGTCTAGCAGGAATCTGAAGTTTTTGAGCCTTGGCTCTCGCTCAATACCACTGAGGAGCTCACCATAAGGGTGCGCAGGGAGGAACTCTTCAGGACAAAGCACAACGAGGATTTTGCCGGTGACAGAGTGGAAGTTCATGGAAAGGTCTGCCTCTCTCATGAAGCCATTCACAGAGTGACTGAATTTATCAAAGGCGGCTTGTCATGCTGAAGTAACCTCCTTAAAGTGGGCAGATACATGCTGTGCTTTAAGTAAAGCTGCTTCAGCAAGAACAGACACAAAGAACATGAAATTAACAAGGCATCTGAAAAGGGGTAGAAAGAGATACTAGCTGAAAACTGACCGTTTTCAGATACTAAGAACTGCTTTCAGCAGTGACCTTTGTTCTACTTTAAGAGAACAATGGGTTGTTGGTTTTGGTTTGGTTTTTTTTTTTTTTAAGCTGGCAGGTTTCTGATCTCATCTAAAAGTAGCGACCTGCTTAACTTCACAAGCACAAAACTCTCCATTAGATACATGCATTAGATACATACAATATTATATGCCAACATACCATGTTGACTGGCAAGAGTTATATGCCAATTTATTAGATTTAAGAAGGAGCTCACCTTTGTATCGTGTAAGCAGCTGCTTCAGAGTCAATTTTTGGTCTGGATCTGAATCTCTGACCACTGTGTCACTGCCTTCCAGAATGCCAGCACGTCTCAGGTCCTCCTCTACTTCTTCAAATGCAGTTCTTTTGTGTCTTGCATCTTGTTTACTTTCTTGCTTTTTCTTGCGCCTGTAGGGACTACTGTCCTCTAAAACATACCTTAACAGCAGAAAGACATATAGTGGCATGGAAAGAAGCCTAACAGTCTCCTAATAATTAGCCACAGAGACAGAGTATCAAAAGTATTTATATATAAATCTGAGAGGAAATGTATATAAGTGGACTGCAAAACCATAGACAGTATCAAAGCTAAGGTGTCCTTCCATACTAGGATGTTAGTCTTTTAAAAACAATGATGCAAAAGGCTAGGATTGCAAACTTATCGTGACAGCTAAGTGGGCAGCTTAGAGGAACAATCTGCAAGTAATTTCAATAGCTCATCAATTTACTATCTGGAACGTCTGAGCTGCTGTGACTCTCCAGTGACTACAAATGGTAAAAGGAATCTGGTACCTTAACTGCAAGGCTGAGCTTACAAAAAGGAATTGTTTGGTATCCTGCCTTTTTCACCTTCAGTGCTGAAATCTACCTCCAAATTTCTTCTGCTTGCCAACGTCTAACCACCACTGAAACAAGTAAACCACAAGCACTGACAAACTCTTCATGGCAAAGCTCAACTTTTCTTGAGTACTTATGTGGTATATAATGCAGAAAGGCTTGTTTTGGCATGAAATCCTAGACCCCACTGCAGTATAAGAAGTATGGTTTAAATTCAGTGCTTTAGTAGAACTCCAAGACTGCAGGTGATGGGGGAGATCTGAGAGGATTTAATTTTTAAATCTATGCACAGAACTACTGCAGTCTCAAGATGAATAGTGCAACCTCAAAGGCCAAATACATCTCAGAATGTTTGGCAATTCCATACCTTGTCATTGCAATCACATCTTCCAGAAAAAACTGATCCACAGGAAATGCTCGACCTAAAAGGAAACATGAGAATAAATCTACGTGCCACACAACAGGCAGAAAAGAGGAAAAAGACAGAAGATGGTTATCATTTCACACAGGTTATGATGTCACTCTCTTCACAGCTTTCATCTATACTGTGCTCTTCAACACAATTTCTGTCTAGGACAAACAGTGGATGTTTTCCAAGCATGGTTTGGTAACATGCACTTGCACATTCAGAGGTCATTACATTTCATGTAATAACATAGCAATTTAAAAAAGGCACATTTGGCTAAATGTGTACGCATCCAACTGCATCCTCACACTGCTTCTTTCACACAAGTATAGAGAAGAGTCTTCAGCTGTGGTGAAACTAGCTCATGTTAAACACACTATATCATTTTTGCGTTTGAGGAAGGAAATTCTGCTGGTATAGAGACAGCACAAAAAAGTCTTCATTTCCAAGTCTTCTCTCTCCTAAATCTCATTGGTCTTTCCTTCTAAGCCCTCGGAATCACAGTTCTTATATAAATCCTCATCTTGACAGTTTGCAAATTAGCCCCTTGCGCTTGAATTGAGAAACACCTTGCAAGCAGAAATACTGAAAACAAACCCCTAAGACAATGCCCCTGACAACATAATAAAACTGAATGGTTTTCACCTGGTATGTTAATAATTGGGCAGGAGTGGAAGTATTGAGAAAAAAGCTCTGCATTCAAGGTGGCACTCATTAGTATAACGCGCAGGTCTGGCCTCTGAACCATTATATCCTTCAAAACCAGCAGCAAGAAGTCACTGAAGGAAACAAGCAAAAATATATTTGAATTTCTTCAATGTTAACTTTTAGAGTCTCCTTTTTTCTCCCCATTCTGTCCATCTTCCTGGTGTTTCAATACCATCACAGTAGCACGAGCTCCTCAGAATGGCCGGAGGCTAGTAATGCAGTAAAGCAATGGAAGGCAACCTGCTTTCCTTCCGGTTGTCCCTTACTGGAGTCTCAGGATTACTTGGCAAACGCATTTTAGCAACTAAAAGCTCTTATAAATTAATTACATTCTATGAATTAATATACACTAGTTGCATTAATGACAACACAAGAACATTAGATAACAAATTAATTCAAAGTAACAGATGAGTCCTTTTTGTTCCTCTTCCTCACTGGAAAAGTAACTCAAACTTACCTCTTCTCCTCTGTTCGCTGTATTCTTCCCTACATATTTATAGCTTTTGTGGCATGCCTAGAAGACTGGCTTGAAGTGATTTTAGATGAGAAGGAGGAAGAATCCTTGAGAGATGAAAACCCTTTTATGAGGCTAAAATATAATCTGAGCTGTAGAATAATGGGTCACATTCAAAGCCTCCTGGAAACCCACTGCATTGCAGTGTTTCACAAGGAAAACATCAAAGAAAAGGATCCTTGCCACTTAGTTTACAGAGATACTGACAGATGTTATCTTTTGCCTGGCATTAGCAGGTAAGTGGGGTAAAACTGTAGAAGGCTGGAGCAGGACAGGATGAGACTGTCTAGAACTAGTAAAATTGGTAGATTGAAAGAAAATGTGAGCACTTGTCCCTTGCAGGTGCTTTGCTGAAGCCTGCATTAGGAGAAATTAAAAAGGGCATGTGAAGAATTAGGGAAATTGGTAAAAGCTGAAACAAGGGAAGAATAAGAATCAGACAACTGTGGTTAAAAAGCTACTTAACCCTCCACCCCCATCCAAAAACCTCTTATCAACACCGCTGCAATGTGATGGCAGATTGGAGGCATAGAAATTTAAGAGAGATGGACTTTCCATGCAAGCTTCTGCAACACAACTTCTTGCTGCCCAAAGACCAGAACCTAAAATAGACTATTTCCACCATCCCACATTACTGCCACAGGACCAACAAGCCTGACTTTTGCATCTTAGTCACATTTATCCTTCTGACTATGTTTCTTCATTTTGCTTATGGGATAAGAGATTATTTACCTTTCTTCTGTTCTTTCGTGAACTTCATCAACGATAACATGTGTGATTCCCTGCAAAGTCAGATCTCCTTCCAGCCTTCTCAACAGCACACCAGTAGTGCAGTACAAGAGCCTGGTAGCTGAGGACTTGAACGGTAAGACAAAGCATTCAGTTGACTTTGTGTGACTTAACATAGTGCGAAGAGAATACGAGTTGCTGTAAATCATTTGGTTTCAGCTGAGGTTTGATAGAAAGAGAACGAGCAACCCCTGCAATCCCTGGAGATGGGATGAACAATTTTTCTTCTTGATTAAAACTGAAGAGCATCTGCTAGCTATAAGGGGTAAACAAAAAATCTGAACTGTTTTTTCCTGTGCTTTCTGATAAACAACTCAAGTTTTCCATCCCTAGAAAGATTTACCGAATCTCTTTTTAAACATAGTTATTGGAAAAAGCAATCAGCTCCAATGTAGACAAAATTTCACTTTCAAGACGGCAGTCTGAATTCAAACCCCTCCCTTGTGCCTGACTGAAGCTGTAGCCCTCAATCTCCACTTGGGAGACAAATGGAAATGGAGACAAGTGGAAATGAAGTCGGTAGCCTTCCAGAGAACAGAAATATTATTCATACTCTTCACCTGTCTCAACAGAAAGAAAAATATCAATACAAAACATAGTACTGCACTCTTATTCTGCAAAGTGGACTGAGCAACTTGAGAGGGAATAAAGTATAGAATATTTTTCACAATTTAATATAGAATATAGGTGATACAGACTCGCTTATCTCACTGTACGGCAGATACAGGGCAGGGATTCTGTCTGCTAGACAAACACTAAGCACATTTCAATAGAACTAAATGAAAACCAACAAGCAAAGCATATATACCTTTACACTTTCTAGACGGATCTGATATCCAACAGTGAGTCCAATCCTTTCTGTTCTTTCTTTGGCTACACGTTCAGCCACAGAAATGGCAGAGATCCTGCGAGGCTGAGTGCAGATGATGTTTGCAACTTTGCTTGGAGATCCTTGCAATGAAGCATCCAAAATAAACTGAGGAATCTGAGTGGTTTTCCCACATCTGCATGACAAAAACAGGGATGAATTAAAAAAAAACCCCACAAACCCAACACCTTTCATCCATGTAAATTAAGATGACTGCATTCCACTTGAAATTTGCTGTTTCATGAGTGTCATCCATCACATGAAGTTCACTGTCACTGGTCACAGATGGACCATGACCCTAACTTTTTCAGGACATGGATATGTATTTCACATTCTTCTGTGTATACCTTCATACATAAGTCTGTATGTGCAATCACCCTCTTACCCCGTCATGCCGCTCACAACAAGAACTTGGTGGCTCTTCAGCAAATCAAGAATGGTTTCTCTTTCTTGCCATGCAGGGAGCTTTTGTCTTTCATACAACATAGACTGGAAGTGCCTAGAAGACTGATGCACGAAAACAAAAAGCATGGCAGTAAGAAAACCACTGGAGTGGAACAGAACCATTTGAAACAGCAGCCTGCAGCTTAATATTTATTTCTCTAAAGTAAGCATGAAAAGATATTCTGTTCTGTACATTATACCTTTTTCAGTCGAAATTGTGTGCAGATTTTAACATTTTCGTTATACAGAGACTTTGCCTGCACATCATACTTTTTGGAAAGCTTTTTCTTGAGGTTCTCAGGAAACTCATTCTCCACAACAGCTCGTTCAGGCTCATCTTCCTCCTCCTCTTCTGCCACCTCCTCTTCTTCCTGAGGCTCTGACACTATTGAGGCTTGAGACAGAGAACGTACATACAGTTAGGTATTCTTGTTACTAAGGAAGAGAACCAATTCAGCACTGAAGAAAAAATAGACACACATTCCAGCAGCGTTCTCAACAAAGAACCTTGTCAGACCAGAGCTGAGAGTCTGCAGGACTGTTTTTGACCTGCATTTAGTTCAACACTACCAGCAAACCTCCCCTCCCCCTATCAAACAAATCACAACTTCCTCAGCTCCAACCCACTTGTCACTACCCCTGCACCTGCTGTGCTCTGCAACACCATTATCTGGGTGGCCACATGGTGAACCAGACTGGTAACTGTTTTGCCTTCCTGAACAATTTTCACGTGTCTCAGCTCCGCTCTCCACCACACGACCACTTCTGCGGAGCATAAGACTGTGATGGCAACGCCAGCTCACATTAACTAAAACTACACTGTAACATTAAACGTAAAACCACTGCCAAGTACTTTTAAACCAAGGCTGAAACCGGACCAGGTACTTTGGTTCCTACTGCCTATCAACTGAGGTGGGATTTGTTCAGACAGTATGCCAGCCCTCAAAAGTTTTAAGGCTACATTTATCTAAACAAGGTATTTTATAACATCGGGAAGATTTTATAACATTAGGAAGATCTGATTTAAATTTCTGGAACAAAGTTGTCTTTCTGTGGAGCTGTTAAAAAAACCAGAATTTGTTTTACTATAACAAAAAACCAGGGTGTCACTATTTAGGTGCTCTAAAATGTTGACGCAGTTGTTCTTGAAAACTCTCTTGAAGAAAGTTTGCTTTAGATAAAGCAGTTTTAGAATTAAGAGCTTGAAGGTCATCTATGCCACGGAATTGCTGTCACTCTGCCATACGGACACAGTCTGAAGTCATCCTCTGTGAAATCAATTTAGTTGCAATTGCATGTAAAAAAATGGACGATACCTTGAACAAAATTCTGTAACTGCTTGCAACATTTACTTAGCCTTAAATCCATCTTTACAAAATTAATTTTGAGGTGTTGGTAATTTTAAGTAATTTTTTTTTTAAAAAAGATTTTTCTGAATTGGTAAGTAGCAGCTGTACCAAAGCTTGCAAACAACTTTCCCTGCTCCTCTTCCAAGCACACTTCTCTATTTTGTTGAGTTCCCACCACATCTCTCAATGGCTTTTTATTGATTGTGTCAGAATAGGCATTGTTCACTCTGCCAACCCATGATCATTAGCTCAGTGCTCCTTTAACTCCATTCTTGCCAGCAGAAAACCTCTCTGCTGCAGCTTTATTATGGAAGGAACTTCCTGAGGCACAGAGAAGTTCTGGCTCACCAGATGACCTTAATCTCCAGAAATAGATTTGGAACAGATGCCTGAATTGTCTCTCTGCCTTCTCTTTTTTTTTTTTTTTTTGTTTAATCTTTTTTACTGTTCTTAGCCCAGAAAACATACAGGAAATCTGGTGTACCTTCACATATTTGATTTGAACCAGGCGTACTCTCCGTCTGTTGCTTTACCAAAGGTGGTGCCAGCAGGGACACAGGAGGAACACTATACTTGTGGTGAGTATTTTTAAGTAACTCGCTTATTTCAGATTCATCTTCTAAGCAAGTCACTAAGGTGTACACCACTGGTTCATTAGACTCTGCAGCTATCAAGGCCTTTCCAAAGAGGAATTCAGCAATGTGTAAACGACAAGCAAGAGGTAGATTCTCGTCAGTGGAATAAAATGCGACAAGAGGTGCCTGAAGTGGATACTTGTTTTCTTCAGGAAATCTTACTTCGAGTTCATATACACGATCATCACTGTTAGCTCTGAGATGAGCATCGTCTACAGGGTTCCTCGCTGTTTTTAGTGGGTGGTTTGGAGGGAATTCATGTCCAAATCTGCATTTTGAACCAAACCTGCAGCCTCCTTGGAGATAAAATTTACATATTTCCTTCGAAGTCTGCTTTGCTTTGTCCCTAGTACAACCATCCTTTTGTTTAGATTTGCTGAACTCGTTTGCTAGGTACTCCAATTCCAAACTAAAAGTCCAAACTCGGTTTTGAATTCTTTCTACAAATTTTTCTCCATAGATTGACCGGAGGGCAAAAGCTTCTTCTTGTCTCTGTTCTAAACATTCTTCTTGACTGGCTTCAGCAGCTGTTGCAGAAACCTGCATCTTCTCTCCATATTTTTCAGTAAAGCACTGCAATAGCAAATACTCCAATGATGCCCCAATATTACCATTGCAGGATCTCAGTACTGTCCTACAACGCTCTCTGTCAAAACCATACCTGCAACAAAACAGAGACAACATGGCAACGAGTGACAGAAACCTGTATGAAGCAAAATAACCACAGATCTGCTTGATTAGGCTTACAGTAAGGAAGCACATACGCCAAGAGTTACTACTACTGGGGGAAAAAAACCCACGCCAAAATATTTATGCTATTTTAAATGACAGTGGCAGGCAGTAATTTAGTGTCTGTTCTTTAAAAGGTGACAAATTAGTTTATGTGGCAACTATCTCACACCTCAGAATGTAGTGCACATAATAGCTACAGAATTAGATTTCCCACCTAAATTAAACTCTTAAAAAAAAGCTGAGTCCTATCACATACAAAACACTCTCAAACAAAGCAAAAATAGTTAATAAATGCTCATATCTGAGCAAAAATGGATGAAGCTTTTGAAACATTACCTACTTGCAGGAAACATACATATAACAGCAATGGTCCCTGCGCTTTCCTAATATCTGTTTCATTGTTTTGGAGAAAGAACTGAAAACTTCACTGAAGAAAGGCTGATTTATTTTCATAAAATCATTGTTTTAATCTAGTCGAGGATTAAATTAGTAGGAGATACAAACTCATCAGTTCTGCACACAGAACTTCCCTGGACTCAAGAGGAAATCCAAGCATGGAGGGCTTACAGTACCGAGACTAGTGATTTACCTCTTCATGATACAAATTATTCACTGAAAAACATCACCTGGAGAGCTTGTGCACAGCAAACGAAGACACTTCACTTTCCACAATTCTGTGCTCAGCTGGCTCAGCAGACGGCCTTGGTATTATGTCAGGAACTTCCTGATCTGTTGACCAGCACTGTTCATCAAGATAATCAGGTTCGTCATCATCTTCACCACAACCAGCTACTCTGATAAAAAGAGTTATCAAATTAAAATGGAACAAAATTATACTATTGAGTAGACACAGAACTCTGACTCTACACTATTAAATCCTCCATTTAAATGGAGGATTCTGCTACTCCTTTCCTAGAGTTAATATTGAAGAACAAAGCCAAGTCAAAATGACAGGATTTGAGATCAAATTAAAAATTAAGGGAAAAAAGAACACTGTTTTGCTGTCTAACAGTGTGCCTGTTAAAGCGTGCTCATCTGTAAGAGCAAGAGTAGTGCCTCCGTTTAAACTAACTCTGATTCAGGAGCCAGCTCCTGCCCTTGAAGCTCTTGAAGAAGTTCTTTCACTCTTCTCTGATTCTCTGACGTCATGTATATGGTCTGCAGAGGGATTCTTGCTTCGTGTTTCTGTTTTGTTTGCCCTCCTCTTCTGGCAGGGGCATTTGATCTAAAAATTAAAATAGAATATAACAATGACTCATTTGCCCGGCTCAAATGATCCGGACTGAACTGGGATGCGTTAGGACCCAACCCTGTAGTTCAAAACAGGAAAACCAAAATAAAACAAGTCCATCACCTAAGGATTATTCAGTTGGGCTCATTCTTACGTGACCAGGATATGTACGTCTATATCTGTGTGTACACAAGCATGCACATATGTATTTTATCCTATGTCAAATCCAAAGTAATTTAATAAACTCTTTGGCCCAGCTTCTGCTTCATAATATACAAAAATGAATAGCTTCTGTTTATTAGTGTTTTCTGGTCAAAGACATTCCGAAATTACTTTATGACCAAAGAAGAAAATCTGAGGTTCTAATATTTAAAACCCCCAAACAACTGTCCTAGCTATAAAACATTAAAAATGAAACAGCTTCATCTCCCCTTAACTCTTCTTTATATTCAAAGATGTCCAAAACCAGCCCTAAAGTATCCCAGACATCTCTATGCCAAACCCCTCCAAACTAACAAAAAGACCTGGATTCCAGCCTTGGTTCCTCAAAGAGATGAAAATCATCTCCATCATCCCAAATCTTGGTTGAACACTTCCTATTTCCACCGAGTTGAGACTTGTTTGAATGGCCACTGCTTCCACCTCCTCTTCCTCCTGCTCTTCCTCCTCTCCCTCTTCCTCCTCCTCTGTTGGGCTTTCCTCTTTTCCTCCCTGCTGAACTCATGTTCTCTCGCTGAGGAAGGAAAAAAAAAAACAAAAACCCTTAGTTATGAAGATGATTTAGCACACTGCAAATGTCTGGACACACATGGCCTTATTTTTCTATGTGACAAGAGAAGATACCCTCTTGAACTGCAGTTGATTACCTGTACGTTAGTGTATTTGTAGGCACCTGAAGCAGAGCACATTATTGTAGAACACCGTTAAACAAGTTCTGCAGTTTTAGAAAATAAAAGTCATATTCCTTACAACTGTTCACTACAAAAAACGCAGGATCTCTGGGAAAAGGATGAGCCTACCGGCAGTGCTGCCGAGTGTGGTAGCTCCAGTTCTGCCACTCTGATGGAATTTTCTTGGACATGGGGGAGCCATGGTACAAACAAGGTACAAACCATCAGAACTTTCACAGCAGAAAGCAGCCTGTGCCTTGCCACTTTTCAAATTGGGAGTTTGCAGGGCTGAGAGTAAAAGGTCAAAGGGGAGCTGAAGCCAAAGATACAGTTTGTTTCCTTGTTAATCTGCTCCTGACCCATGCTCTTCTGCAAGAAGCTGCCCAGTTAGCTGAGCACTCTGTGTAGCCTGGGCATGGGAGTGTCTTGGAAAACAGAAGCCCTCCTTTCCTTCTCACAGCAGGATCTTCACCAGCTCTGGCACAAGCTCGTTAGTACTAAGCGGTTGTTGTCAGTAACAGAATACACGGCTCACCATTAACACATGCCCCAGCATCATGCTCCTGCACATGGAAAGCTATTGCAGGGCCAGGGCAGCACCTGCAGAGAGTCCGCCAGGAGCCTACTACCCGGGTCTTTGCGCCGGCCCCTCCAGAGCCAGGACAAGGCCTGCTGTGGCCATGCCTGGGTAACAGCCCGAACGAGGCTCTGGAAACAGCAACAGTCTGGGGCTTGGAAAGAAAGAAACTTCCCCTTTTGCAGTGCTTCTCCCCACTAGAGCTCCACCGGGACGGGACAGGATTTAACAGACAAGCTCACCCCGCTCAGAGCAACCTGGCACAGCGAAGGCGGCTCGGGGGGTGAGCGCAGCAGCCGGACGTGGCTACGCGCGGCCGCCCCCGAGGAGGCTGTCACACGGGGTCTGCCTCCTTCCTCTCAACACACAGCAGGGAGCCCTCGGCCCAGAACAGCCCCGCTTCCCTGCCGACCCCTCCGGCACCGCCCCCCGCCTCGCACACCTCCGAAGGGGTGTCCTATCACCAGCACTCCACAAACGGGGGTACCCGAAAACATCGCCCCCGGCGCTGCCCCTCCCTCACCGCAGGGCTCCCCCTTCCGCTCACGGTGCCGGGACGCCATCCCCTCAGCCGCCTTCACGGCCCTCCCCC